>OMKL01014774.1:2003-13411 GCA_900302295.1 Parasudis fraserbrunneri
CTCTCTTGTTCTTGAATTTCTCCTATGAATTATTTGGTGGTGAGGGAGGTGTGTGTGTGTGTGTGTGTGTGTGTGTGTGTGTGTGTGTGTGTGTGTGTGTGAACTTGTCTGGAGGGTGGGAGAGGGGGGCCCTCGGCGTTGATGCTAACGCTACTTGACAGCTCCCAGAACCAAATACCCTGCTTGCCAGAGGGAGAGGGCACTCCACCGCACACAAATACTTTATTTATAGGTGGAGCAGCTCAGGCAGAGGCTGAGTTCACACGGTCAGTTCCCCCAACACATCTTTATTTGTATTTTGCAGCATGGTACTTCAGATGAACCACAAAGAGCCGGCTCCTTCAGTCCGATATCATGGAGGGATACGAAGAAGACAGGACGCCCTTTTCATACAACTCTATTACTTTGGATTTCTTGTCTCCTTTTGTTAACTGGATGCGTGTGTGTGTGTGTGTGTGTGTGCGTGTGTGTGTGTGTGTGCGTGCGTGCGTGCGTGCGCGTGCGTGTGTGCAAATGGCTTGGAGTTTCTCATTGAATATGTGCTATTACCCTGCAGTTGCACAGTATATAGATGTCAAGTTTTTAACACGATCTGCACTTTATCTTACCCTATGAATTTGGGTTTATTCACATATTGTGTTCTTCAAGAGTTTGACTTGTGGATGGAACATTTCTTAGCCAGTCACAATCCAAAATATATATGTATGAATAAAAATGCATTGGTATCATTCTAGAGGAACAGGGAGCCAGTGCGGCAAGGACAAGATGGCTGTGATGTGTTGGTGCTTCCTCCTCACCCCTCATCAGGATCCTGGCAGCACTGCTGTGGATCTACTGGAGCGTTCGGAGACTCCGGCCAGAGATCCCGATGAAGAGCGCGTCGCCGTAGCCCGGCCTTTGGGAGACAAAGTCGTGGACAAGCTTCTCAACGTTAGACGGGGTTAGGGTGCGGCAGAGTTTGGAAAGGTTTTTGAGGTGAAGGAAGAAAACTCGTACGAGTGTTTTCGAGCTTGATCCCAGATTGGAGGCAAAGGAGGAGAAGCGGATGTCTTGGCCAGATGGGTTATGGAAGAATGCTGGACCTGAGACTAGCTGTGGCAGCGGAGGGGCATGGGACCGTTTCGCTGTAAAGTTGTGCGTCATCAGCATAGCAGTGCACGATAAACAATATGGGACCGAGGACTGACCCTTGTGGGACATCACATGCAGAGTTTCCATTATCCAGTAATTACCTTTTATTTACCGGTAAAATCTGTTGAAGTCCGACGTATTGAAATCTCTCCGGTCATTAATGTGCGGTGAAAATAATTCCCTCTAAGCACAAATAGAATTGTATTAATATAGAGGGTTCTCTCTGTACTGCAGAACTGAATCATACCGTCTGTTTTATTTAATCTTTTATTTTTCTTATCATACAACAATAAGAATAAGAAATACTACGTTCAGTTAACATTAGTAATTCGTGCCTGCTGCATTTAAATCCAAAACCAAGTGGGACCTTTCAGTTTGTCCAGCTGAGTTGGGAGTGCAGCTGTCAGTCAGTCAGTTTGTGTGCGGAATTGCAATTACTGGTAAGTGGACAAGACGAGCTATATTGTATAATTTTCTCCAGCTTTGTTTAATTCTGCTGTTTGGGTGCATTATATATTTAGTTTTGTCTATGATAGAGATGGATTAAACAGCGACTGTGTACGAGAATTGCACACTGCAAGGCACATGCGAGCTCATCAATACATTTAACGTTATGGGCTAGAATCACCCCGGTCCGTTACCAGCATGAGAGATCTGGGGAGGCAAAAGCAACTCCTTCTCCCAAAAGTATTCACACAAAGCAACCTCTGCATTTATATTCTGACATGGCAAAATCCATAATCAAAGCCTTAAGGTTGTTATTTATAGCGTTCGCTGTTATTTATAGCGAATTATGCAGCC
Source organism: Parasudis fraserbrunneri (assembly GCA_900302295.1). Lineage (NCBI taxonomy): Eukaryota > Metazoa > Chordata > Actinopteri > Aulopiformes > Chlorophthalmidae > Parasudis > Parasudis fraserbrunneri. The sequence continues at coordinate 3,936 of OMKL01014774.1, forward strand.
CAATGCAGTCACAGGTCATTTCTTATGCATGAAGTCGAGCCACGATGTTAATATTTCCTTTTATAGCCACTTAAAAGCAACAAGGTAATTTCCAAACTTGGAACAGACACGACGCAGAATTGTCAAAGAATTATCCAACATGTCCATGCACAGGCCTACACAGAGGGATGCACCTCCAGAGCTCTTTCATTACACCGGAGTGAGAGAAAAAAAGGTTATTCAGACGAACGTAGTAATATATCTTTATATATTATTTCAATCGTGTTATTCACGTGAGTCTAAGGACTTATTTTATTTGGAATAAGCAAAAGTAGCCTAATATACATGCCTTGATGATGTCATTCTTCATATAGTTTATCAATAGTTTTTAAGCTCAATAAACACAGATAATATTTGACCGGAATTTCTCCCGTTTGTCGGTGACCTTGAAATCCTCCAGGACACACGGGCCAGCACCAGTCATTTCTAACGGAAACTCTGATCACAGGTGAGACATACGCAGTCCTACTAGAGAGAGAAGACCGAAACCACCTCAGAGGAGAGACAGACTGGCAGACCAACTGCGTTGTGGAGGCGATCAAGGATGGTACAAGTCCTACGTACAGGCTATATAACTTCAGACAAAGTAACATGAATCAGACGGGTAAAGCAATGTTTTTATCCAGATACTACTTTTTCCATTAAGTTTAAGGAATATAGTGACTACAATCATCGTGTTAGTTAAGCCTTCCCCATAACAATTTATACATAACAAAGTGCTCTTAATTACAGACCAGTCATGTCGCAGCAGTGAGATAATTGCAAAGACAGACAATATAGGTAGATCTTCGTCAGACACTACTCCCTTTTCTCTTGCGAAACATGCATCACTTTGGATTTCTGTGGCTCATGCCCACAAATTACACAGCTCATGTCTTGGATTCCAAACTCCCTCTGACTTTGCATCACAGTGAGAGGGAGGGCATGCTAGATTCATATCCAAGGTGCGCAAGCAGCTCATGTGACCTGTCTCCAGCAAGCTCTCAAACTTTCTGCTCATCATCATAGTACTTCCTGAAGGTGAGTGAAAGACTTCGGTGCTGTAAAACGGCGGCATTCCCCTTTAACAGTGCGACGTCGCCTATGAATAGATGTGACGAAGGCAGGTGGAAATGGCTTTCGGCACATTGTGTGAAAGGAAGATGAAAACCGACATCAGTGCAATCATACCTCCAATAAATAATGCAGTATACTAACAAGACAGACCATCAACATTGCATATCAACAACACAACGTATGGTTCAGTGGACATGAGCGGTGTTAAGAGAGGCTTTTAGGGGTCCTTAGTGCTGAAGTGAGGAAACCGCTTTTGAAATGGGTGGTTGTTGTGTACCTGTCCTGAGATCAGAGTGTCCTACAAGCAAATCAAGCACTGTGCCTAGGGCCCACCTTCCCCTAGGGGCCCCCACCACTCCCCCCCAAAAAAAACTGTGGCCGCTAGAGGGTGGGGACAGTTTTGTGGACCAACCAACCAACCAACCAACCAACAGAGCGAGCTAGAGAGCTGCTGCTCGTAGCTAAAAATGTATGTCACAATAAAGCTGGGTTGAATGAATGTATTAACATGAAAGACGTGGCATGAAATAACATGGATTAACAAAATTAGGTTTTGGCTTTAATTGTGCAGTTCACATTAGGTTTCTCCAATGGATGTCACTGGGTTTTCAGCTGAGAGGACAGTGGAAGGGAAGAGGCGAGGCTGAGGACAGATCAAACTTTTCACAATAGTGCAAAGGCTCAATGGCGGGCAGCATTGCAAAGAAATATGCTCTGAGTGGAGGTGTGTGATTTCAACCCAAACGGAGCATGGCAACTACACTGTTGGGAAGACACCGGTGAGATGAGAATAGGCAGCTGGGAACAGCAATGCTAGCATACTGCAAAAGACAAAAAAACAGCTAGCGTTACATAGGGGCTACTTAAACGTCCTGATGTTATGTTTTGAAAAGTAAAAAAAAAAAAAAAAAAAGAAGAAAACACATTCAAGTCATGTATTTAGCGATGTCACAGCAACATCACACTGTGTCAGAACAGCTTTTTGTGCAGCCAGAATGAGAAATTTCACGAGATGACCAAGTTCAACCCGCTAGAGGAGTTCAAGTTCGGTAGCGATGCTCAGCGGCCAGTGTGAAGGCAGTTCTTGCGCTCCAGGCGTTCTGCAAAGCTAAATAAAGAGGACAGAGAAATCCAGGTCAGTTTGTTCATCTACACAAATGGGAAGAGAGGCGGAAGAGAACTTTAGGTTGTTTGAATTCACGGAGGAAGTGGAGCTGCAGGACTGAAAGTTCCATACAGTATTGAAAAAGTTCTAACGATTCCTCAATGTCATACACGAGCCGGCACTCTTTTATCAGAACCGCCTGGTGAAAAGGCAGAAATATATATATCAGGACTTTGTACGATTAGGCAGGGAATTGTGACTTTGGGGATAAAAGGGATGAACACAACTGGAAACACATCTGGAAAGAGTCTTTTGATCTTTGCCGGCAAATCCCAGATAACGTAAAAAAGCATCACAATGTGACGACTGGATATCCACATTTCCAAATGAACAAACTGCTGCCTTGTGCTACTGAAGCACATGTGTTGTCGGTGAGGTGCTGTCCAACCCTCGATAGGAGAGTGATAAACAACTTGTTTTTTTGTTTTGTTTTTTTATTTGGGGGTGGTAGCCAATCATTATGCTCACCCAGTTTATGGGGTGATCTTCTCCAGAATAGTCAGCCAAGGGGCAGAACGTATGAATCAGATATAAGGAACTCTTGCAGGAATTACAGCTGATTGCCGGTTTGACACTAGCACAGGATACATGTTACACCCATAATAAAACTATACACAGCTTATACATTGTAATAGCACTAAATTAGTGCATTGCACCTTTACCGACACCCATGACTTTGCTGCTTTACAGTACCTTTCTCGTTAAGGAGTGTTAAGTTACTCTTCAACTTGAATATACACACATTTGCTTTAACTCACTCATTAACAATAAAACAGTCAATTATGCATGTAAGTATTGTAACCACTACTCTACAACACAAAGGAATATCGCCCGTGCCCCCTTTCTCTCATTAAATGGCACTGGGCACAACGTTATCATGATCTCCTCATGTGACCCCTGCTAGCAACGCATGCTGCTGTTGGAAGAACTCTTTGAAGGTCTGCTTGACCAGAACCCGCTTCCTAAAATTACTTTTGAAATGTTTTAAACTTCAGCATGTTCCTTGTAACGTTGATAACACCTTTACATGAGCAAATATACGTTAAACTTACTTCTTACCTGAAATGGGGAAATGCAAATGAAACCAGAAGAATGCACTCAGTGGAGCACAAATCTTCACCAGGCGGTATGCCTCTATTCTGGAGTCACAGAATGTTTAGAATGCCTACTTTTCCTCCATGTTGGAAGAAACAACAGTTGCTATGTGCAAAACAACATCGCTATTATCTAGTCCAGTGGTTCTCAACCAGGGGTCCGGGGACCCTCAGAGGTCCTTGAGGAGGTTCCAGGGGGTCCCCAGAAAAATGGGGAATAGTTTAATTTCATTATTTGATTCACTCTCAGTCAATGAGAGAATATGTAACAGTGACTATTCTGACCATAGGTTTCACTCTCTCCAATGTTATCTCTTCAACTATAGCATAGACAGTTATGGCATTCTGGACTAAGTCATATCTAACAATAAACATCTTAAGCAAAGTGTCCTGCACATTGATCTAATTGCGAATTGAAGATATATAATTAAAAATATTAATAAAAAACTACAGAGAACACTGAAAAAATAGCATTTGTTACCTGTCCCCGCGCTGATGTTATTTGTTTATTTTTATCTTTTAATTGGGGGCGGGGGATCACTAGAATGTGCTAAGTGTCCTCATGCTATTAGCATGGGTGCCATATGGCTACACGTATTTGCTAATTCTATGCTAAAACTCAGTCCTGTCGCTTTCAGTCCTGTTACTGTTACTCATATAAAGAGTAACAGGACTGAGTAACAGTAACTGGAGTAAGTAGCGTCCTCAGGTTTATTGATTTATTTGTGTGAATATTGGTCTATATAATTATATTCACCTGATTTTTAAGTTTTACAGTTGAAATTACAGGAAGTTGTTGACATTTAAGATCAGTTTTACAATGTGAATACCATACTTACAGGGAGCCAATCCACCACTAAGTGCTGCAGAAAAGCAGCGGCGCTATCGTGCTCGACGCGATGCTTACCCAGAGAGGAGAGAGAAATATTTAGAGAAGGAACGTGATAAATAAGGACCTAGAGTCAGGCATGAAGAAAACCGTCGATGACCTCAGCGAGAGAGAAAATCGCAGACGTCACAGAAAGAGGAGGGAGTGTCGTGGCAAAAAAAGGACCAAACTTGGATCTCTAAAAATATTTTGTCTATTGGAGTCTCAAGGTTCTTGAAAGAAAACACTTAACAGTATTGCAGAATCTGATGTTAAAGAGTTTATTGTGCTTCTCAGAATAAGTAACAACAATAAAACCCGAGTCGGTCCTGGAACCAACTATATTCTGCCCTGTCTGCTCTCTCTCCTCCTTTCTGGCTAAACTGCCACCCATTTTTAAAAAGGAACCAATCATAGTCTTTGAAATAAAGGTGTCTCCTCTGGGTGTGTTTTGGGGCATGTCTGGGTTGCCAGGGGGAACACTTCTGAAAACAATGGTGTATGCCCCACTCATGATTTGGTATAACTAAGGAATGTGCTTACTTGACTGAAAACACATCTAGGTGGCTTGGTATGCTCAAGGAGTGTACTGCTCGACCGATAAAAAATGATGATAGGATGCCTAGTCGATTTGACATGCTCGAGGAGTGACCAATTAAAAATGATGATAGGATGCCTAGTCGACTTGGCACGCTCAAGGAGCATGCCCGGCTGGTGTGGGGGAGTGTCATCCCAGAGTTTTTGGTCAGAGTTTTGATCTTCAGTATGACACTCTTGTTTCAGAGACTTTCCAGCATAGATTTTTTTTAAAAGGCTAGGCTGAACTGCCATAGGCTTAAAACATTTTTTTATCAGTTTTTCTCTTACATTGGTTCATAATTACCCACATCAGGAGACTTACCACAGGATCAAGGACAGGAAAGTAAGCTCTACAACGCCTCATCACCCCAATGATGTCCAATGATGTGCCACCAGTTCCATCCACTATGAGGATGCATCAGGCAGTGACCCAAGCCCACAGATGTTCAGTGGCAAAGTCCTGAAGTTGTTGGCAAATGGTGTGCGCTGAAGCACTACGGTGACCTGTACCCTGGTGTCATCACAGACACAAGTGAAACACGTGTTGAGGTCCGTTGTACGAAGAAGATTGGGGTCAGCAGGTTTTTTTTTCTTGCCAGCCTGTGAAGACATCCTTTGGTACCTGTTCGAGGACATTGTATGTATTATCCCACCCCCAAGGCCAGTCACAGATCATCACATGGAGATTGATAAAGAAGTCTGGGACAGACGAGAGAAGGCTTCTTAGAACGGGTCTGGCAAGCCTGTTTTCATGAATTTATTGTAATTCTAGCGAAAAAACTATTGGATGCAGCTTTTGCAACTGAACCATTTAGTGTTTTGTAGATGAGCAAGAATGTATTCAAGCTGATTTGGGGTACTGGTAGTCAGTGCAGAGGTCTGAGGACCTATGTAATATCTTCAGCTTGTTGTCTTTGTTGTCTTTCTTATCTTTTGTAGAAGAAGATGGAGAGACTACTGTGTAGGAGTCAGAGACACCCACCCATGGCATGCTGCAGGGAAGAGAGCGAGACACAACCGCCACCCTCTCTCTATCTTCCTCCCTTTCTCTCTCTCTCTCTCCCTCCCTCCCCCTCTCTCTCCCTTTCTCTCTCCACCTCCTTTGCTGTGAAGAAGTACAAGCACACCTTTCAACACAGAAATCTCACACACATTCGTGCACACACACACACACAACATGCACGCACAGCCATGCACACTCACACACACCAAAAACCACACAGATACACACACACACACACACACACACATATGTGCATTCACTCATGCACACACACACACGTACATACGGACACACATTCCTGTTACCCAATGTTCATTCCTGTTACTAAATTGTTTTTTTGTTTTAATTTTTTCAATTATGTTTGGTCCATCATTTATCCAATTGTTTAATAAATGACATGATTAAAAAAAAGTTGATAAAGTTGAGAAGGAATAAGGTCAGAAGGAATAAATGGCTTTGCTTTTTATTTTTTTTATTTTAGAAAAATACAACTTGCGTGCAACAATGTGATTGTTTTGTCACAAATATCTTGTATCTATAAACTTTTTCTTTATAATAAACACTTTTTTTAAGGGGAAAATCTTCCGCTTAGAAACCTTTTGAATAGTTAAATATGTGTGTTATTAGATTCGGTGTCGAAAAAAAAAAATTTCATTTAATTTGGAAGAGTTACAACAAGCAAATGTCACCCATTCAGCGGAACAAATACAGAGACCATCTATTAACATTAATTCTAATTACCGGTATCCAAACACATAACATAACATACACAGTCTGAGGGAGAAAGAACAAAAGCCCAGCTGTTTTGACAAGTCACTAGCTAGCCTAACAAGGACAGCTGACAGACAGTAGCCTACACTTTAGATATGGCCTACCATTTGTTTGGGGGAAATCCTGAAATGATATTGGCAACAATGAAATGGCTAAGCAGCTATATGAACACAATGTCAAATCATATTTACTGACTGTCATTTGTAGGCAACATGTGCAACCCATATTAGGTTGGTATAGTTGCACATCTAAATGTAATTTGACAATGAAAATCGGGAGCTAAGCCAGACAAACTACTGCTAGAATGTCATGTGACCCTAACCTAAGCAGTAGGCTAGCCTTATTGTCAGCACAAAAGGTACACGAAAAGGAGCATAGGGGCACAATCCACGGACACAATTGTAGCGCAAGTTGGAAAGAGGTTGCGAAATTGCAAATGCCCTTGCTTGCATGACATTCCTTTTATAATGTGAGGGGCAAAACATTGATATGATGATGGGCTGCTAAATCGCCCTAGAAGCATAACGAGTGAGATGCAGCTGACCATAACGTAAAAGACATTAGCCGCTAACATTACTGTGAGAGAGAGAGAGAGAGAGAGAGAGATGTGGCTGTACCTTATAACCATTGAAGTAACGTTAGCCTAAATAACGTTAGCACTACTGTGAAAGTGAATGAGTGAGACAGAGAGAGAGGAGGAAGAGATAGGTTAGCAGCTAGCTAGGTTAGTATTAAATTAATTTCAGATGTAGCTTACCTGGTGACATTACTGGTAGGGTAGCTAGCTTGACACTTATGTCTAACTGACTCCATAAGTTGCTCTGGGGCAAAACTTTACCTCCAGAGATATATCAGACAGTGACATTCTCACACCTGTTTTTCTTCCATGGGCAACTTGCCCAGATCAGGCTGAGGTCCTTCATACTCTGTCCTGATCAATGTTTCATTTATAGCAATCATTTCAATGTCCAATTCAAGGAATTCCCCTCTTGCGTCTAATAGCTACACGCCACTGCAGTTGAAGTGTGCTGTTCACTCAATCACTTTAGAGATAAAAAGTAATCTCAAACGGGCGCACTTGGTCATCGTTCCTGGTAGCTCCCACTGGTGAGGCCGGGTGGAGTTAGTACCTGATTGGTTACAGGACAGCTACTGAAAAGGTCTTGGATCACCAAAACCATGAGAGGTCCTTGCTCATAGAGTCATGATTGTGCACAAAAAATATTAGACTAATCTACCCTGTAGTTTGCGAGAGTTGCTGCACAGAGACCCACACACACAGAACCAAACACATGATCTCCTCCAGGCTGCCACCTGGTGGAGATAATGAAACACAGGATACGATGCTGCTGCTCTGAAGTCAATAGTGTAATGAATGAGGTGTAAGCACACAGCGCTCCCCCTACAGGATGACCTTGTAATACCAATGCAATAAATCAGACATTTAGACACAAATAGTTGATTGTGGATCAAGCTCATATTAAAACTCAAGGGAATAGAATAGTTTAACTGCATAAAACTTCATGGAACAAAATAGCATTACTGAATATTAATGCAAGCGCATTTTCACATCACCCATTTTTACATTGATTACATACACAGATTTGCCTCAGAGCAACATGTGGCAAATGTTAGTTCCACATAGAGAAGGCGGGCAGAACAAAAGAATAATAGCACACATCGGGGAGATAGCAGTTCCAAAATAAATCACAGAATGGACAACTGCAGACAATGAAAGAAAATACCTTGCCTTGAAATGAGTGTGCGGTACCAAAATGGTGAGAGAAGTCACAGAGGACACCATACAGGTCTGTTTTCAAGGGGAGGTTAGCAAGGAAGCTAGCGAGGAAGCATAGACAGTGACGGACACAGACAACGCACCCGCAGCGTTCCATATGGGTGCAGATGCCACTATTATCAGTGAATAGACACTCAAGCAGCTCTCTTCAACAATGGCCGGTCCAGACCGCTTACCTGAGTAGCACGTGAACGTCTTGCTTTTCTTTGCCATGTTACCAGGTTAGGGAAGCCACACAGCCCTGCTTGAGCAGCAGCAGCAGCGCATCATCCTAGAGATTCGCCGCAGAGCCTATTTTCTAGTGTGAGACGTGAGAATACCCAGCAAAATAGACAGTGAAAATGCTCTGTTGATGACGCTGTCTGTGAGGACGCCATCACACGTGAGAGCCGTTGCAGCTTAGCGAGGCAGCCGCCATGCTGGAGGTGTGAACCGGCTGTAAGAACCTTGAGCCCTTCTGACACACGCTTTAAAATCCAGGAGGCAAGCTAAAGTGCATTGGTCAGTTTATAACTAGTTACAAGGGCCAACAGCACAATTTCTCCATATTACGTGATTCAGGGAGGGGATGTCTGTAAGCTGGTGAGCCGCACCACAGCCATAGAGATGGGTCTGGTGAAGTTAGTTCTCATTGCTGTATGAGTCTTTTGAAGAGAAAACCATACACACTTACACACCTTCCTGCCTTGCATCTGAAGTGCAATAAATGTCTGAAAGAGCATCTGGTCTCCGGTCTTGACTCGCGCTGCAGTGACGGTTCAACGTCATGGGCTGACCGGGTTGGTCAGTCACCTCATCTCAGCCTGCTTTACAACCCATGTGTAACATGAAGCCGCTGGACTTGCTAAGGACTTGGAAATCAATCATTCATTAAGCTAAAAATGTAGTCCGCACCCTACAAAAGTACTGGTGAAAAAACTGGAATTTTGGCCCAAGCTGAAAGCCCATAAAGATGCACTGAAAAGAATATGAACTGTGCCGACCACAAAGCGCGAACTTGGAACAGCTGTGAATTCTTTGCAGAATCCTCCACAGGCATTGCAAGATACTGATTAATCTACAGATGATACTTTTTCACCAAGTTAGAGCGGTTAACAGTGTGG
>OMKL01014796.1:2126-15587 GCA_900302295.1 Parasudis fraserbrunneri
ACCACCATCCGCTGGCCAGGGGATGAGGTCGGCTCCGGGTTACTCCTGTTCAACTTGGCCTTACAGCACGCCTCTGTGACATCATCGTGACCTCCCACTTCCTCTCCTAAACTTGTTAAAAAAAGTGCTTTTTGTTGGGGTTAGACACTGCACCAAGGGGGTTAGAGTGGACCCGCACAGACACTTGGTCTGGTCTCACAGTAGGAATACATTCATACCACTTTTTCACTGCTCATACAATCCTGAGTCCTTCATTATTGTCTGATATGATCCATTACAGTGACTTAGACCATTAGTTTGGGGTTCACTGGACACAAATGATTGAGATATGTAATTGATTTTCCTCCATGGGAGAGATCCTATTTCTGACACGTGGCTCTTGGTGTGGGATTTTAGTATTGGGGGAATTCATCGACACGATGCCTTGCTCTAATCTGGTATTAATAGCACGATATCCCCATACCAGTATTGGTATCGGTGCATCCTGAGAATACTACCGTGTATATATGAATTCTCTTTGAGGGCGGATTATCCCCCTAAAAGATGAATCCGGTAACCGTCTTGCAGACGTCTTTCACTGATGTCCTTATCGTCGTCACTTACCGTGTGACGTCTGTTGTGTCTTCAGGTTCATGGCTCAGCACCCAGAGATGGACTTCTCCAAGGCCAAATTCAGCTGAGAGCTGCCGCCGTCCATCTCGGCCTCCGTGACCTACAGTACATCCACGCGGCCTGCGATTCCTGTGAATCCTTATCAGAATCAGCCTCAGGCAACTGACCTCGCTGTTAAAAACTAACCCATCCCCTTCAAACTCTCCCTCCATGTCCTTTTTTCCCCCACGCCCCTGGTTGGTGTCACTTTGCAACGGCGGACCTTGTCATAATTTCCACCTAAAAAGTTGTTTTTAACTTAACTTTAACATCGGTGGAGATCTCACGGCCCACCCTAATCTAAAATAGAGATGTGTTGGGTTTTTTTTCATTCTTTTGTCATCGATTTTCGAAGTTACGTCCAACTAGGGCGTGGGGAAAAAATGAGGCGTCTCCTCTAATTTGTTGCTCTTTCTTTTGTCTCTTTCTCTCTGTCCTCGTCACACTGAGATGTCACTCCTGTAATGTGTTTGTAGGCCATGGGACCTCAAGTTCACATCGGTCTTCATTTCTTTTTTGGTTACGATAAGAAACTTGATGACTTTGCCCTTTTGCATGTGTTATGAATATTTAAAGAAATGTTTTGATTTTCTTTTTTAAATAAACAAATTCAAAGCAAGTGATGTGAAATTACTTCATAACCTTCTGGGGAAAATCAGTTGGGCTGCTGCAGTCTCAACTGGTGTAAGAAAAAAAAACACCTGAACCTGATGGTTTACTGCCAATGTAATTAAATATACTGAGAAAAGTTATGAGGGTAAAGTGTCAAATTCGAGGTCTTACTTTGTCCCTTCATTGGTTTTTATCAACTGAATTTGAAAGTTTTACCATCATAAACAGAGTTGAAGGCCAGTGTCATCTTGTCAGCTCTCAGTCTTTGACCTCGGCTTGGTATTGTTTTTGGGTGACATCCAAGGGCTACTGACATGACGGCGAGAACGCGTTCCACCTGAAGTTGTCGTCACGGGGGGGTAGTTGCGTAATATGTCCTAAGTTGAAGCCCGTCCACATGGCTCATGGTTATGAGTCATGTTCAAAATGGTCAGATGTATTGTCATAACCCGGGCCACTACCTGTAGCAGTTGTTGGGGAAAGAGGGGGTTTCTCTCGGTTCTGGAAGCTCTTGCTATCCATATTTCCGGGAGGAGTTGTTGATGTTACATTTTGAGGTCACGTCACTTAATCTATATTTCTGTCAGTTTGAAGTCTTCGACACTTGGCCAAAACATTCAAAATATGAAGCATGCATACCAATTGACTTAAAAAATTATGTACACTAATTTGCAGATGACATTGTTTTTAGTTTGTATTGTCAGTGCTTAAACAATGTATTATTTATTGACATGTCAAGGAAAGTGTAAGCCTTCTAAATCCAAAAGAAATACACACATTTTATGGAATTTTTCTAGCCTAGTGAATTGTTCCAAATTGCTTGATTCACACATTTTTTTATTTGAAATGTTTTATGATATTGAGCCACCAGAGTGCAGTGTTTGACTGCATTGTCAGCAGCTGGATGCAGCTTTGAGCAAAAGGGTTGCTCCAATGACGAGGATTCAAAATTATTTCCTGCAGTGTCATTCTTTGGAGAAAAACAGTGGACTTTTTTTTTTTTTCATTTAGTAGTGGCTATCTGTGAATGATAGTATTTTGTAGTATTGTGTGTTGGACTATTAGGTTTTTTAAGTGCCAAAATCACCATATTGTATAATTTACAGTTTCAGAAACAGTAGTCACCTTATCCTTCAAATGTGCCATATTCAGCTTGGAAAACAGAACTTAGAATCTTTTTTTTTTTTTATTCACTATTGAATATAGGGATTGGCATATTGACAGGCCATTACCAAAACTTGAGTATAATCAACATGCAGTCCAAATAAATAATAATCATAATCCACAGTTTCAGTAACAGTGGTCAAGTTATCCTCCAAATGTTTTGTATTCAGCTTGGATACACACCTTCAAATTTATATTTACATTTTCAGAATTCAACACTTCTGCATGTATTAACTGGCATAGTCTGTATTGGCAGGCCATTACCAAAGCAGAGTATAATCAACATCCTATTACCAATGAGTGAAAGACATGGTCTCTCACACAGACCACACTGGATATCATATAACTCTGCTAAATGTTACTAAGTGGGGACCAGTTTGTTTACAAGTCTTTTCTACTCTGTGCGACTGTCCACAGCTAACTTGACTGGTCTGTCAAGATGGTGAGAGACTGTCACCATCTCGGTGGTGGCTGTATGGTGACATACATTAGCTTATGCTAGCTAGCAAGTCCTTCTAATGTGTGAAATTGCTCATGTGTAGTTTAAAAACACTCTTCGCTGATCTGTTTCATCTGCAGGCTACAATAGCTTATTTTCTCACAGATAGATCAGTAGGTTAGACAGACAGGTTGACATTTTACACATTGACCACGAAACCCTAAATCTACACTGGTGTGTTCCACCAGTAAACTTGAACATGATGAACTATCATTTCTTGTGTAGCCCACACTAAACCAAAGACTATTTAGTTTGCCAAAGGACACTTATGTGCTAACTGGTTGACAGTGAATTATTCAGACTTTGATACAGTATTACAGGTGCAGTTTGATCTATATTTTGAAAAAAGGTGAGTATCCTGGATCTGCCCAGTGCTTAAATTAAGAGCCCAACTTAAATTCTCCATTCCATTAACTGCTTGAACACAGAAGAAGAAGTTAAACTAATGGGCTGTTTGGTCAGTGGATGGTTGGCTGGGTTGGGGTGGGGCAGCTGTATGACTGGCAGAGGTTGAGGGCAGGGGAAGAGGCAGAGTCTGCTCAGCTGAGAGCAATGTCTCACCCAGGTACCAGAATTTCTTCATTAACGAAGACACACAGACATCAGAGGATGGGGTTGCAGTGGGTGGGGTGGGGGTATGCGGGCGAGGGGGTGGTCCGCAAACACACCGCCCCAACCAGTCCGCTGACTAGCTGCTCCAGACTTGACGACTTGTTTTCGGCGGTGGACACTCATAAATCACCCAGAAGGCCTTGCTCTGTGACTCACCATCATAATCATAGTGTTTGCAGAGGCCGCTTCACCCTCTCTCTTCCATTGCGTTCTTGGCAAGATATTCCATGAAATGGAGGAATATATGAGAGGACATCCTGCCAAAGATTAGCTTCGAGAGGAGCATGTCCTGGCTCTCAGCTATAGAGCAATGGAAAGGAACATCTCCTTACTCTCTCAGCTATAGAGCAATGGAGAGGAACATATCCTTACTCTCAGCTATAGAGCAATGGAGAGGAGCATCTGCTTACTCAGCTATAGAGCAATGGAGAGGAACATCTGCTTACTCAGCTATAGAGCAATGGAGAGGAACATCTGCTTACTCAGCTATAGAGCAATGGAGAGGAGCATCTGCTTACTCAGCTATAGAGCAATGGAGAGGAACATCTGCTTACTCAGCTATAGAGCAATGGAGAGGAGCATCTGCTTACTCAGCTATAGAGCAATGGAGAGGAACATCTGCTTACTCAGCTATAGAGCAATGGAGAGGAGCATCTCCTTACTCATTCAGTTATAGAGCAATGTACAGTACAAGTAGTTGGGTGATCAACTAGAAGATTAAAGACAGACTGTCATTCAGTAAAGTCCCAAGAACGTCTAAATTTCTGCCCAGTTCTCCTGTCTGCTTATTTTACTTGTATAAAGAGCAGGTGATAAGACAGCTGAAGACCAGCAACACTGTCCTTGTTATTAGAAAGCACAGGGACATCTCTGTTGTTGGTTGCCGGTCTTCCATAATACAACACTGAGGCAACCAAACATCATCTGCATCTGTTGTTTGGAGTCCACATGCCCTCCCTCCACACCCCAGTGCCGGGCACACTCTGTAAAGTGTATTTAGAACACACACACCCACCCACACACTTTCAGGGGAGGAGAGAGAGCCAGAGTGCAAAGCCAATCTCCAATTCTCAATTAATGAGGACCAACAGAGGCTGCAGGTCATGGCGTACAGAGCAGATCAGCCCTGGAGGGATACAAAGGCTTCAGTCACAGTGTCCGCAGCTCCACACACACACCTCCCATAACTGAGCCAGGGGAGAGATGGCTTTAACCCAACAGGACCTGTTTACTACCCCCAGACTGAGCAAAGAGCCTCAGCAAACATCCTCCTCACCAAGTCTGACCAGTGCCCATAAACAGTCTCACACACATACCCACACAGACACACACACACACACACACACACGTGTGCAGACAAACGCTAACACACACTTTTATTCGTTTATTCAGCTTAAAGTGGTTCATGTCAATAGGCACCCAATTCCAAATTAAATGGTTAATGTAAAAAGGCACCCAATTCCAAATCACATGGTTAAAGTAAAAAGGCACCCAATTCCAAATTAAATGGTATATCACTAACATCAAACAAGCATGGAACCTGATTAATTGTGAACTACTGTCATATCACATGGGGCTGAGCAATATTTAGATATTCAACATTATCGTATATCGTCCATGTGTCATATCATGGGATTTTCTGATATTGTGAATCATAATGCAAAATTTTTGTGCCCAAAAAAAAACAAATATTAAGTCAGATTTCTTATAGTGATTTCTGAAATATTTGAGAATGTCAGTTGAAAAAGGACAGTTTCATTTTGATACTCTTATCACACTTCTCACTACCATATGTCCACTATGATGAATATGGACTGGATTATCAAACATGAGATTTTCCATACCTAAACAGATATTGTGATATAGGCCTATATTGATATTGGAAAAAAACGGCCTTATAGATATAATGATACTTATTTTTTTCCATATCGACCAGCCCTAATATCACGTGACAAACATCTCTATCAATGATTCCCTTTGAAGAGAGCTATTTTGTTCTGGATTTCCCTGTTGAAATTGTAAACTATGGTCCCATGTGAGAGCTCCCTTGATGCTCCAGTAAACTGGAGGAGGTATTCTGAGAGCTTGGCGTTTCATGAGGAAACCTTTGCTCCAGAGCTCAATGCACAGAGCTGCTGCTGTCATCAGGCCTGCCAGCTGCATGTCACATTGCTCCTTCATTACTGTTTGCCCATGGCCTCGTGACCCTCCAGGCTTCATTTGCACTCCGGTGTGGACCACTCCATCACTGCTCTGGAGCTGTCACACACCACCTCTGCTCTGTGACATCATCAGTAGCCTACACTATCGACCTATCCAGCTAAAGTATTGAGTTGGTGATGGAGATTCTCTCATTTATCTGATTATATAATATTTACTGATTAGCTGATTATATAAAATATATACGTATATTTTTCTTGCCCCGCTGTGCAATCCAGACATTGTTTTATTGTGTGTATTCTCTTTATGTTTATATAACATTTGCAAGTTAAATTGTGTTAGCAAAAAGAAAGCTAGTTTGTTTGGTACCTTGTGGTGTCTCTGAATTATCTTACATTTTATGTTTGAAATCTGCTATTAAGTTTGTACAAGAATCATACTTTTACAAACTGAATAACAGACGGTTTCTTAAGTCAACCACGCAAGACAGCCCAATACAAGAGCACAAGGGCTTTGTCTTGGAGAAATCCAGTATCAGAAAACAAACCGAGACTCGTTGGTATATTCCACATGGGTGATTAAGAGAGACTTTGTTCATCTCAGTCCAGTCCCTTCTAGTGTTAGCCCGGGTAGACACGTCAGCATATTTAGCATTTTGGGTCCATATATACCTTCTGTTTCATGACACGGATTTCTGGATGTGTTAGCCGTGTGTCACACCATAATGCAGATTGTCACAAAGGGGTGTCACTGATGGAGAGTGCTCACACGTATTCCCAAAACTACACAGTTCTCCCTCGACTTGTCATTTCAATTACATGCCAAGGATCCCAGATTCACTTAGCGTGGGTGTGCTGACGTTGTTATTTTAAGAAAACTCATATTGGAGGCCAAAAGTTGATTAAAGTTTGGTGCATATAAGGGCACAAAGTCAGGTGAGTGTTCTATTTATTACTCTGGAGATGAAGGTTTTCAAAAATAAAATGCCTCTCCTTTTCTGAAATAAAACATGTATGTGTCAACTTGCATAACTGCCTTTAATTTAAGAAATGCACACATTTTTATTTTTATTTTTTTTTAATCATTTTTAACAATGAAGTGCAAGTGAGATTGAGTTGATGGTATATCTCTGGCTATAATAACCACCGAGCATGTGGATTTCATTCTAATTGTACGTGACTTTCGTCTATGGTATTTAAGCCTTGAAATCTGCTTGGTTTTTAATCCTCCTCATTGAGAATGACTAGTATTTGGGGGGGAAAGCTTTGATATAAATGGGATCAATAGAAACTTTGAAAGTGACACATTTCTTAAAGTTGCACATAGCTTGTGGAGAGAAATTTGCGAGATGTAAAAAAAAAATCTATTGTATATTTTCATAACTGAATAAACAAACTGTCCTCAGAGGAAAATTGGGTCCTTGGAACATGGTTTGAATTCATAACGCTGCTTGAAAATGTACTGTTTCACTGTTGTTTTTGTTGTTGTTTACAGTGGCAGAGCCCGCACTTTTGTTTACAAGCATGTTCACTATTCCAAGAAGTATCTTCTAGGCTTATGTTTGGTTCACAGTGCCTCAAACTGTTTATATATTTATTTTTTACGATGACATAATATAGAATAATTCTAAGAATTCCATGTTTAGTAAATATGTTTTGTAATCAAATTGCAGGCTCTGCAAATGTAAACAACCCCCCCTCCCCTGAAACTGCATAGCGCACCTTTAAGTCTAAGTCAGTAGGTGGGTGAGTATCAGACAGAAAGTGAAACCATATCTGAGGAAAAACAAATGTTTAATTTATTATTAAAATGACATAAATAAAACTCACAATGAGTTCAAATACAAATACATAGATATGTACATGTGTTTCGCGAGGGAGTCTTTCTTATCGACAGCCCTGTGAGAATACAAAGGCACTTGTGTCTTTCAATCTGATCATAAAAAGCACACATTTATATTGCGGGGGAGAAAAAGGCACATTTATAATGGAAAACGATGAACATGGACGTTAATTTATTCTATATACACTCATATACACATTTATATGTTAGGACAACCAATTACTTCTTCTTACATAATAGAATAACAACAAACAGTCAAACAACTAACCACTTTGGTCTGATTGTAGGGAGGTTCCTTCATAAATGTTCATAAGTTTTGGTCATTGCTCTGAACAATGGGAGACTGTCCTACACCATAGCACTATTGCCAAGGAAAGAAACTACTATACAGCTCTACAGATGATTGTCATTACAGCAATACACCCACAAAAAATGATGATGTGGGATCATTAGGACCATTGAATTGGCTTTCACTTTGCACCGTTACCAGAGTCCCCAATACACCCACAAGTAATTATGATGAGGGGAATATTAGGGCCTTTGGATTGACTTTCACTTTGCACACTTTGTACACAAGTATCACATCTACCCCATCTATGAGTGTAACTTTACAGTTTATGGACATTTGAGTCAGAAGAGTCTTGAGTCTGGAATGGATAATGTAAGCTTGTTCACATACAAAGCTTATGGGGGATCCTATAGATATTCCATGGTCATCCCCAGTCACTGTGATGTGTCAAATGTCTTGCTCCCAAAAGCCTTCCGGCTCCGGAGATGATTCCCAGCATCAAGAGGAGCTGTGGTGAGAAGAGCGATGGTTGTCTGCGAGGTGCTCAGTAGCTCTGAGCCACAGGGGTCCAGGACGCAGTCAGCCTGGCAATGGAGCTCTCGAACTGGGCGTCCGCCACCCCAACCTCGGTCAGGGTGGGATCATACATGGAGGAGGGCGAGGAGACGGGCAGCGAGGAGGTTAGGCCTGTGTAGGAGGAGCCCCTCAGGAACTGGGAGGTCAGACCCCCTGCTATGGAGCCGGAGGCAGAGCCGGAAGGGGTGAGGGTGGTCCCGGCTACCGACCATAGACTGGGGTACTGGCTGTGGATGAGGATGAGGAAGACAGGAGGGTGAGCTATCAGACAACATCTTCAAACATCAAACATCTCAATTGGAAGGTTAGACCTATAGTATTGTGACACATCATGAAGCTGTCCAGTGACACTAATGGATCAGTTGCATAAAGATGGCAGCCCAATCTGACATCCTGATGGGGTCTTCTCAGCCAATCTCATAGTGTGATTCAAACCCAGCATGTGCTCCACCTCTTTGTTTTCATTCAAATTGTCACAAGCAGATGTTGCCAAACATACATTTTGCATTGTGCGATGTGCATGAAAACAAGTAACATCAAACCTGGAGGTCCACCATCTTTATGCACCAGGTCCATGAAATTTGTCTGACTGTAGCCTAATATGTGTTTAATCATTTAAAGATGCATTAACGAAGATTTCCATTATTTGAAATGTGAACCGTGTCGACTCAACCACGCACAAAATTGCGTGTAATAAGCATGTCATTTATTGGTTGAGTCTACAAGGTCCTCGTTGCCGGACCATGTCGGATGCAGACTTCGTAGCCACTCGACCACTAAATGATGTGCATGTTCCACGCAGCTGAGTCTAAATGGTCCGCATTTTGAATAATGGAAATCTCGGTTGATGCATCTTTAAAACAATGTGTAGAGTCTCACCTGGAGTTGGATGTGGAATTGGTGTTATGAGCCAAAGTGCCCATGCCGGTAGAGTTGGGAATCTGGAGAGCTGACCAGCTGTCATGTGTGGGCAGAGTTCCTGAAGTGTTGTCCATGTAATTGTCTGAAAATGAGAACATAAAACAATCAATAAAACAATCACAGATAATAACAAATTATCCTCAAATACTTTATACTCAGTTTGACTTTGCGTGTAGAACTCTCAATACAATGAACTTGATAACTAGCGGTGGGAGCATGGAGCAGGGCCTTACTTGTGCTGGTGCTGCGGTGGGGGTAGTGGCTGGGATACGGGGCGGCCCTGTGGCCCCTCAGGCTGGAGTAGCGTTCGCAGTAGGAGCCAGAGGAATGGCCTGCTGTCCCGCTGAACTGAGGAGGGCTACTGCTGGGGCAGATTGGGCTGTTGCCTGGGAGGAACCAGCCTCCGACTGCAGAGAGATCAGCAAGTTCAATTTAGACATACAGTATGTAGATAGATAGATAGATAGATATAAAATGACTAAAGGGGCACTTCACTGAAAAGCAATGCTGCTTTATTTTGCACATAATCTCACACATATTCCAGTTATGTTACTTAACATTTAGTTTAGACAGTTATTGAGCGTTTATAAGTTCTAATATATATTCTAATATTCGAATATGTCCTCCAGTGATGACACTGAATCCTTGTATTGTGTTAAATACAGCTCATTTGTTCATCAATTCATTGAGCTGTAATCAACACAACACAAGGATTCTGTGTCTTCCAATGACATCACCAGAGGACATATTTAAACTCATTCAACTCTAAACTCGACTCAATAACTGTCAAACTAAATATAATGTTTGCTAAACTGTTTGGAGTTTTGGGATATGTGAGACATTATGTGCAAAATAAATCATGTTATTTGACGAAGTGCCCCTTTAATGGTTAAGCAACTGAACATAGAACTCACGTTGGGAATAGCCTGACTGTTGATTGTCTCCATTATGATCCGGGACATCTTTATGGTCACTCCTGCAATTTAGAGCAAAAATATGTATGAGATAATGCTATGCATGAGACCAGATAGGTAATGACTGTATTAATATACATTACATCAATAATGTTCTTGTTATACTTCTTACCTTTCCTTGGCATCCAGGAAGGCTTTGGCAAAGGGGTTATGTTTGATCTTCAGAGCAGTAATCTGTGAGAGGATGGTGTGACAATTGTTAACATTTTCAGTGTTACTCTTCTTCTTCTTCTTCTTTATTATTATTATTATTATTGCTAATTTTTTGTGTGGAAAGTGTGTTGAGGGATTATTTCAACACAACTCACCTCTTCATTCTGGTAAGCAGTGACAGCAATGAACTGTGTCTCGGGGAAAGACTGGCTGCTGATCATTTTCTGGATCCCACCGACCTTCACAATGTGGATCCTTGGCTCATATTTATGCAGGGAGTTCAGCATAATCTATAAAGAATTTACAAATTAATTCAGTATTATACAAAAGTATTTCATAAAATAAATGTATCCATTAGAAGATAACATGGCCATCATAAGGGGCTCAACCTGTATATGCCATATTTGGAGCATTTGCTTTTATAACATAAATTACTTTATAATCTAGCACAGCTGAAATCATTAGTTGACAGCAAGGCTATCCAAATTGCCATGGTTATTTATATTTATAATAGCACTATGCAAATAAGATCAAAGGGTCAACAAAAGCAATATGCCCTTACCTGTCCGCCCCCGTTGAGTTTATTGGACAGTTTGACTTTGCTGAAGGAAACAGGCGCTTTCATCCAGTGCGCACCAAAGTTTGGGGAGTCAGGGTGGATGTAGACGCAGCTGGGGCTCTGAGGCTCGGGCTTGCCTCCCGGAACCCACTCGCCGTTCACGTATTTCCAGCGGTTGTTGTCTGCAGCTACGAAATCCAGCAGGACGGAGTACATGGCATTTGGGTCCAATCCGGTAACATTCGCCCTGAGCACTGGAAACATCCGCCTGAAGATAGGAATAGCATTATGATCTCACGTTGACACCGCTGTTGTTCAATTATTAACAATTAAGAAAATCATTATTGGCAATTTCTCTAAATAGGCTTACTCAAATACATTTTAGACAACGAAATGTGTAAAGCTCAAGTAAAGCTCAGGCCTTTATGGCTCGAAGGCCAATCTTTTGACATTTGTTAACCAACGCAGTGACAAAAGCCGTGTTTACATGTGTTTAAACAAACATAGTTATCCATAGAATAGTAAATATAGTTGGTCTTTGCTGAATAATAACAAAATACAGTTCCTGTTCGTTTGGCAACGAAAGTGGCCAGATGCCTATGACTACGGCCTTCCCATATGACATACCTTCCAGTTTTGGTGACAATCATTTCGTTGGTTAATTCTTTGAACTTGGTCCACAACTCCGCATCTTCCAAGCCCAGTTTAATATCCCGCTCGGAAGCATCTCCTTTCTCGCTGCCCTTCTGGAACTCACTCTCTACGGCGCTGAGAAGATGGTCCAGGCGCTGGTCAGGGTTTGAAGAAGTCATAGTTCCAAGTAATTTAGAGGTCCGTTAGAGATGCTCTG
This sequence comes from Parasudis fraserbrunneri, assembly GCA_900302295.1. Taxonomy (NCBI): domain Eukaryota; kingdom Metazoa; phylum Chordata; class Actinopteri; order Aulopiformes; family Chlorophthalmidae; genus Parasudis; species Parasudis fraserbrunneri. Next base: position 13,989 of record OMKL01014796.1, read on the forward strand.
GCTTCACTGACAGTGAGCTCTGACAGTGAGATAAGGCCTTTAGTTGAACTGCTTTCAAACTTTGAAACCTTATAATTTAAGGGCCCCAAGGGACCTCATGGGGATAGTGGGCGTGGTATGTGCATACAGACCACGCCTCTACAGTCGTTCAACCTTCTCGTATCTCAAGGCCCCAGTTCTCAGTAGGCCACATCGGCCTGCCTATATGAGAAACCGGGTCCGGCCTTTATTTCCCTCTATTCTGAAACGCTTATATTTGTCTCAACATTTCTCATTTGGCCTGTTTTAAAGGCATCTGAATGTTTATTAATTACCATTCATTTTATAAAACGAAATAGATTATTCAAGGCTAACTGTCACGTTTTCTCATGCCTATAGTTATAAAGTAAATCTAAATACATTTTACAAAAACTCTTCAAGGCTACACTTGTGCATCGTCCTATTTGAAGTTCGAGACCTATAGTTTATAGGCAAACTTTTTAATAGCTTTAAGTTTATTGTGGTTATTGTTGTATGGCTAAATGTATACTTATCCATTCAAACCTGTGCTTGTGCTCAAAAAACAAAAGAGGGGAAGAGACAGCAACCGCGGCCTGGTGCCTTTGAACTCAGCTGTATATTTGCAAATAATGCTAATCTTTTGTGGCCCAAATACACATGTGAGAAACCTTGTCTTTACTGGGGATGGGCCATTATGACAGCAGCGACTGATGCATCCGATGTTCCTGCTCTGGCGAAGTGTGGATGGCCTCAGAGGTGATGCTTGGATTTGCGTAGTAGGGCAGTAGCCTATAGGCCTACCCGTGAAATACGGATTTTTGCACTTAGCCACAGTAAGCATAAATATTAGATATTTCAGTCAACAGATTAGGACTGGGGTCTAAGAGGTGTCCTTATTTCTACCATCAAAATGTTCTTTTCCAATAACATTTATGCCTAATGGCTTATAAGAAGCCAATAGTTGGACATAAAGCCATATAAAAACACACAGCCACCACAATATTTTACAATAAAATTTAATTTGACCTAATCGGCTAGGTCTACTCATAAATATTCTATTTTTTTAATCAAAATGTTCTGGTGGTTTTCTTATGGTTACTCCATACAGAGTTTCCAGTATAGGCTATGTTCCAGCCTTCAGTCTGTGAGTATTGATCCTGAGAAAGGTTTTATGTTTTACATCTGAGGCCTCCTGTTTTCCTGTCTGCTCTTTTTCAGCGTCTCTGATGTACTTGGAATTGAGTGAGGGTTCTGGAGCGTGACACCAGTTTACTACACCACTTCCTCCAGCTCTACAGAGGCCATAAATGTAAAGGGGTTCTCTCACACCTTTCCATCCTATATCATTCAGCAGCTTCTTCCTTTTCCCTTTTTTATTTTTATTTTGGAGCCTGGGAGAGAGAGACAGAGAGAAAGAGAGTGAGAGAGAGAGAGAGAGACACACACACACACACACACAAAGTCCTCCTCCCTCCAGTTCCTGTATGTTCTAATCTAAGTAGACGACTGAACAAATTTACCCATACTGCCTCGGAACTCAACTGTGACGCGATGATGTAGCAATCAGTGTGTTACTGTGAGGGTCATTCAGTCTTTTAC
>OMKL01014853.1:1696-17621 GCA_900302295.1 Parasudis fraserbrunneri
TATTACCCTTTTCAACGACATTAACCTTTCTTTGTTGTCTACGATTCACCTATGAGACTAAATATGAAAGACAAATGGTGATATGTATGACAGATCCTTAAATACAGATACATTCCCATTCTAAGAAATAGGGAATTAGGTCTTATTATTAGTTTCAATCTTACTGCATGGCAAATGACCCGACTTCTCTTTAGACAGACTTTGACGAGGCATCCTTATTCTGGAAAACACAGTAGTTTCAACCTAGAAAGAAATAGAGTAATGTATAGAACAGATATTCCCATACACATCAATGCTCTGAGTTGTGGTAAACGTGGAATCAGACCATCTATCTATTATTCTCCGTATATGGCAATCCTTAAGAATCACTGTTAGTCGTGATTTGCGTTAATGTTGACCTCTAATGGGTGGTTAGACCAACGCCATGCCAGTGAATGCACTCGTTGCACTTACAATGCCTCCAGAATTATTGACTGTTGGGAAATGTCATGTTGCTTCTTCCTCTATTTTGACTATACTCTGTGGTAGTTTAGGACCAAGACTGACCGGCATTGCTGGTCGTAAACCTTGTTATTAAGTTGTATTGTTTTTTGGATGTTGGTCCAGCCTGTTGCATCTGCTTTGTTTTTTAATGTCTTCACTTGTCGCTACCACAAAGGTCAACAATGGACCAAATATGATAGTAATGCTTGTATAGGTGGGCAAATTACCTACCGTACTGCAGTATTTCCAGCACAGGTTAAAATTCCACTTTACAGACTTCCTGTACAAGTAGATGAGTTTTATTTTGTTTTTAATATTTCTTGGACATTATATTTAGTTATATATTGAGTTTAATATATATATATATATATATTTAGGAATTTTGCAAGGACCTTCAAACTTTTGTCTTTTGTTTGATTGTACTCTGTAAAAGGGAAGAGAACATGTTACAGTTGGATTCAAACATTTCATATCAATGATGAATAGAGTGTCAAGGTGTCATGTGTCAACACTTTTAACAAGTGAAACATCTGTCATTACTTACTTCATGGCTTATCAGAAACCCTAGTTTCTAAGCATTGGATTTGTTTGCCCTCATCCTGTTCTATGAAGTGTGGTTTACAAATGGAAAAAGACATTCAAAAGCAGCAAATATGAACCAGTTATATTTCCCTGCTGTCTGTAATGATATACAGTACACTACCTACTATGGCCTGTCTTGGTTCAAATCACACAGGCAAAGGACCCCAGCAAGATATGATAGTGATATATTTAGATATTTAGAATGGGAAAGGTCATTTTCTTACTGTCATCCTACCTACAGCCTCAAACCTTTATAGAAGACGGTAAATTTGTCTGCCAAAACAAATTTCTGTATTCACAAACGCAGACCAAAAACACCCCCTCCCCCCACGCCCCAAACGTATAAACACATCTGCAAGTGCGCATACTGTGCATGCTTTATGTCCATGATATGACCACAGTCTAATTCTACCACAGCTATAAGAGGAAAATGTATACCCCATACTTGGTAATTAGTGGATGAATTCATTGTATTGCCTGGGTAAAGTTAGATAATAGACACTATAAATGTATTATCGAAAAGGACAACCACTGCCTTAAACAATTATACTCATCTGTTGATAATTGTCATTATAGATCAAAAGACTGAAGGACGTTATTTAGTGCCTTCTTTGATATTGAGGCATACTGTATGATTTGTGTCATATCATGCTGTACACTGTATATCTTTGTATATTTCTATATAACTTACAGTACAGGGCCACGGTTCATTGAGGTTGTCTGTATTCATCTACTAACCATAAAACTTGCATCATTATGACATGGAACAATAAGCTAGAATGATTTTTGAGGTTGAAAAAAAGAGAGCTGAAATTGTATTTCTATCTTTATCAGAGGTATGGCAGCTTCCATTGACTAGAACATTGTACTATTTATTGTCTTATTTAGTGATCACATTTTGTGCAAAATGTCAATGTGGCCAGGAATACGCTCTCTGTTACGTAACTAAACATTATTTATTTGGTTATCTTGGAACAAGGCTCACACAAATAATTTCAGAGAGGTACTTACAGTGCAAAATGAGATGTAAAAACAGTGCAAAAACGTATGACAAGCTTCACCAGGATCATTCATTTGTGGATAAGGAATTTCATAAGGAATTTCACAAGGGTCTATGAATAAAGATATTCTAAATTCTTCTCTAAATTGGGTATGAAGTGGCTCCACTGATTTGATCAAGTGATGTAAAGGATTGTTGGAATCACCGTTATCACTGGAGTTTTGTTTATAATACTTGATATTTAGTACGATTGTTTTCACTCTCTCAGGTTCATGAGTGTTAATTGTTGTGTTTTTGCATCTCAGGTAGATTGCAAACTTACGGCCCCAAGTATATACTGTAGTAACACCGCTATTCTAAAAGTGAAGACATCACAAGATGTACATGTTTTTCTCAGTTGTACATGTTTATGTGTTCTTAATATGGTGCACTGTTACAGTAAACGTTGAATATTATTTTGTATAGAACTAGTTCACAAAGAAAGAAAACTAGATTTGTTAAACAGACAATATCAAAAATGTGTACAGTCAGTGTCAAACTAAATCACAATGGAGATGTTCATAAAACTTCACTTTCATATGTAAGTTTACAGTATCAGCTGATGTCCATGAATATTAGAATGTGACCGCAAAACAAAACAAAACAAAAGCATTTGTTTGCTCTTTAACAATTTGTATCAGTTAAACACATGCATTTTGAAATAAATTTTCATAGCTGAAAAGATGGTGTATTTCATGTGACATGAAGTTTTATGAGTGGTCTGCAACATGTCTTGGATATTTGGATGAAGCCCATGTTTAATGCCTGGGGTGTTTGGTTGTTTATTACCCTCAGATAGATGTTTTGTTGTTAAATCTTAACTTTATCTGTACCCAGGTAATTTTTTTTCCTGTAGTGAAGAAGATGTTCCTCATATTACCATACATATTTTGTATTGGTTCACAAAACATTTTTACAAAAAAAAGGCAAAAAAAATCAGAAGAGTACTTGTCTTAATAAAAAGATATCAATGTTCAAAGTGCTGTACCGTTTTGACTTGATCATCGCAAAAATACCGGTATCACACAGCAACCTCATTCCACAGAAGTGCTATCCTGTTGCTTTTGCTTAGCCTTCTATTCCCTCTCAGAGCCACAGGCACTAGTCATTACTACTGTGCTGTCAAAGCTCTGCTATGAATGAAGCTATTTCCCTTTTGTTTAAATTACACAATAGTCCCAATTGATGCAACCTGTTCAGTTTATCTCATCTCAGGCATATGTTGAATTCTTTCTTTCTCCTAGCTTAGCTTTTGAATTATAACAGGCCTAAGATGAGTGCCAATCATTATGCTGCCCTACAAAGGCAAAAAACAGTAACTTCAGTTACTATAGTTTGCCTAGGCCAGTACTGATACAGTGGTATAGCACATACACATTTAGAGGGATACAGATGTAGAGGGGTAATCTGCTGTACAAAGGTAAACAGCAGTAATGAAAGTTACAGCGTTTTGCCTTTATAGGGCAGAATGGCTCTATGATGTGCACGGTGTTGAGGGTAACATTTACCAGAAGACCTCTCATCATCTGACACATGATGAGATGATGATTGGGGAGAAAGTTGTTGATGTTGTTTTTTTGTTTGGTTGTTTTTAATGACACAATGACTCATAGTCACGTAATAACAGTTTCTGGTATAGAACACATGGATGTTAGTGATTTGACACATTTTCAAGAACAAGGCCTAATTCAGAACCATAGACCATTCTGTCATCATAATTCTGTCAGTACTGTCATTTCCCATTATTTTAAGTGATCCGTCCCTGCTAGAGGTCAACAACATTATTCAAGCTTTGATGGGAATAGTTTAACCCTAGAATCAGGCCATTTTTCTCCCTTATCCCCAGGATCATTGAAATATAACACTCCCTTTGAGCTACATTAAATACCTGCCCATTGATTATTCAAACAAATCATAGGACTCGCTCGAATGACAATACATGCTTTTTGCACAATCATAGGATTAAACCCTCAGAATTAACACCAGGTAATGGGGTTTGCCGTACTGTAAACCTCCATGCTGTATAAGCCCCAAGTCTATTATGAATGCATGAATATAGAGGGGTGATGGTTCAGTTAGATGCTGTTAATTCTATTAGAATGTTCTATTTTAATTTGGAATGCCTTGTTTAAGTGTAATTAGCACAATGGGGAAATTGAGAGTGAATGAATGTCTGAGCATGGCTTGTTTAGTTGCTTAATTGATTGATTGAGATTGATGGCATGTATTACTTGGCTTGGCGGAGGTGTAATTAAATGATGTGGGAATAAATAGATGTGTGAGCAGAGACAGAGGCCACTCAGCTACTTGCATATATAGCTACAGTTCAACACACCACACTTCTAAAACTCCCTAGAATGCTTTCTCTTGCTCAAAGATTTGAACAGATTTCTTTCATCCTCCAAGAATGTACTATGACATACCATATATTTTTGTCACGCTATTTTGTTTTCCAAGAATTTAAAATCTTCTATACCTTTTCATAAATAGCATCTACCTGAAAATAAAAGACCATGGCATTGGCCACAATTAACTAGGAGAATGCCTTCTAGAGCAAATAGTATAGAACCAAGCCCAGCCAAACAACAACAAAAAAGTTATAGAATATGATTATGCATGTATTGTCAGACATAAAATGTTCAGCAAAGACTAAAGATAAATGGTAATGATTTAATGATAAAAAAAGCTTTAGGTAATTTGGTTATTTCAAACAGTGCTCATCTAAATGATGAACGACAAGCACCTGAATCCTCTGATAAGCACAACACAATTATCTCTGTCTGCTATGAATGAGAAAAGTCGACATTAATTAAAGCACATAGCCGGGCTGTTAATCCTGCATGAAAGTGGCAGAGAGGAGTCTTGTGTTTGTGAGGTGATTAACTCTAAGCCTGAAAGATGCTGTGAACAGCACTATACAGTAGGCTCTAATGTCAGCGATGGTACTGCTTGATGTTTAATACTCGTTCCCTGATACTTCATCAGACGCTGACGTTTACCGGGAGGGGGGAAATGTGCTGGCTGTTGATGTGGAATTTTTTTGGCTTGATAATGAGCAAAATATAAAGAAAAATAGATTCTCCATACCTCTCCCTCAAAATATGGTGGAAGTATTTAGGATTGGGAATATGTAATTATCTGCTAAGACTGAGCTTCCAGAAGTATCCTCTCTGATGTCCCTTCAACTGAATCTCAAGGTGACTTCTTGCTGTAGAAGAGGGGGAAAAAACTTTTGTCTTTGCACTTTAGTACACTGATGTCCTGCTTCACAGACAACGGCATGGGGAAAGGATGTGTCCCAACCCTGGCACCTTATCATTTTATTCCACAATATGAGTGCATTATCTCTCCATCTTATTTAGTGCTGTTCACTGCATAATTAATTTTCATTGAAATTATACTTTTAATTTGAAATGATTAGATAACCATTTGGTTTTGTTTATCTTATTTTGAGGTATCCTATCTTGAGTAGCAAGACGATGTCATTGTTTCATATAAAAGTACAACCTTCAACTGTTTCAAACTGTGTTCAGTGTTTAAGATATTTAGGATATTTATATTAGATATTTATGTTCACTCAGGGTCCTATGGGGAAATACAACTCTGTTGATGAAAATCAGTTTATCCAGACATTATTGTCCTTATCCTACCACTGTAACACATTTAAAAAAGGACCTTTCTGCTATGTTTATGCATTCACAAAGCCTTCATAAGTGTTTATGACTTACTGGGTATTTGTGCGTATCACAGATGTTTGTGTATGTAAGTGTTCTAGTTTTTGCAGTCAGTCTGTTGCAGTGCTACTACAAAATTACCGCAACCTTGAAGCCAGTCAAGGTACGCTTTGGTGAGCCAGAGTTGCTGGAAGAATATTGCCTCCCCAATCATTTATCTGTCTGGGTCTATTTTTACTTGTTTAATTAATTAGTTTGGTAATTAAAAGTCACATGTTTTAATTAAATTGACATGAATTCAAACACTGGGCTTCCATCCGAAAACAAAGACAAGATGGAATGTAATTCATTAGCTAGCTTGAAAACTTAAATTGAATTCTATTTGTGGATGTGTGGGTAAGTTCAGTTGGAAAAAGCTATTTAATTTATGCTCTGTTACAATACTTGTTGCAACAGTTTTACTTCATTTTTAGTTGCAATATAGCACAGTGAAGAAGTAGACTGGATGAACAGAAATAATGTGTGGGAGCTGCTTTTTATCCTGCTTTACTAACGACACACATTTTGGTCAACTAGATCCCAATGTAAAAATGATTTTAACTGATTTTCATTCACTACACCTTTTTGGTGAATTCTGCACATCAGCAGAGGTTTTATTTTCACATAGCAGGCCACACACAGCAGAGACTGCAAGGCCTATTGAAAAGCAAAATTCAGCGGCCTGAATAAGACATTCACCTCAGATATAAAAGAAGGAACACTCTTTCTATCTCACAAGATGTGAACAGAGGAAAAACAAGAGAGGAGAAAAATATACAGGAGAATAATGTGCTAAATGGTAGAATTCAGTGTAATTTACATTTCATTTATAAGTTGATTGTTCAGTAATTATGGTACATTTTATAAATCACACTTTTCATTGTTTACTTCATTTACGTTATAGGAGAGGGTCTAAATACGAGTAACTAGCATAATTTTCAAAATGTACATTGTGCTATTCCAATGATCTTGGACAGTTAAGTCAGTATTTATAAACATGTTTGAGCTGGAAATCAGAGCATCAAGACTTCAATCTGTGATATCATCAAGTGGCAATTTTAGGAATTGGTCCACTGACAATGAATTATAGACAGATTTTGTGGGCTCATATAATTTTAGTTTGAGCCATTACATCCAAATATATTTTATTGAAATGTTGGACTTGCAGAATCAGAATCAGAAATTGTACCCATATCCCAATAAATTTCCCATGGGTACTGTTATAGTGTCCATCATTCACTGTCTATGGAGCAGCGCCGGGATTTGGTTATTGATGATATCGTCACTACAGTCTTGTCTCTCTGGTGTTCAGCAAAGCAGAGACAATGTTATAGAAGTAAATGTGAATTATATTTTAAGACAGATTTTGACATGATGATGTCCAGTTATATTGTACACATGCCATTATGTCATTTAATTTTCTGGTGATTTGTCACACTGATATAGAGTACAAATTTATTTTTACATACATTTTCAGTTTATTTTGCATACACTAAGTACAGGTAGACATGCTCTCTCAGTTCTGTTTTTTGTGGAGATGCCAGAGAATAAAAACATAATTTTGAAGATCTATTATCTATTCTGAGAAACCCAGAAGACTGGAAATTTATGTTAATACAATCCAAGAGTCTCAGACCAGACTAGAAGCAGTTTAATAATGCTCTGATAACAAGCATTTGTCTTTAGCCAGGTGAATGAGGGACCCAACTACAATGTTAAATAGATGCTGATAATGTTAAATGTTGATGAAGATTACATGATATTACTGAAATGTATCACATCCAATACAATGACAAAATTGTTTTTGAATTAATGTATTGAGACAAATTTACTCACACATGTCATTTAGCATCAAAATAATGAAGGCAGGATTATAATACTAAAACTTTAACTCTTACATTTATGTATTGATAGATAATTTGGATAAAAGCATCAGCTAAATGACTAAATGTAAATTTAAAATGTAAATAGTTGGTCTTAGAAATATTATTTTACTCGGTATTGTCAGCTGAGACCTTAATTTAATTTGCATACAAATATTACCCTTGTAACTTAAAGCATATTTACTTTAGCTTGAATTAAATAAAATTAAATTAAAGTCCAAATCTGTTACATTTATACAACTCCTCCCCTATTACTTGTTTTTCTAATCTGTGTACCAATAATCTAAATGAAAATCAAACATTCAACCCTAAATGAATCGCATAAATGCATAAGTGAAATACGCGTTTAGGAGTGTGGTTGATGATGAGCCTGGGTAAGTTGACCCGCCCCCTGTGTCTAGGACAACGTACACATTTTAGTCACTTCACCACACATTTAGGAAGAACCTTTCATTTTACTCAGGCTTTGATGGAGGGAAGCACATGGGAAAACATTGTTGCCCAAATGCATTTTTACATATCAAGTGTAATGTCTTTTATGTCAATGCAAATTTAGCAAGGTTTAAAAAGATAGCATAGGCTACATGTTAAAGAACTACCAAGGTACAAGAACATGTGAACTAATTACCAAAAGTTACTGTAGCTCTGAGGGCAATTATTTTCTAAATGGTGGCTGTGGGGTAAAATGAGCCAAAAGCCCTGTGGTAAGTTGAGCCAGTGGTTCAACCTAGGAGGCCAAAAGGATCTTATGAGTTAAAGGGGAAGCTTGCTGGCAATATCAAACAGCTGGCTGACCGATACCATGGCCTTATACCTAAGAAATGCTGTGAAATGGCATTGTTAAAAGTTAACTTAAAATAAAATAAGTTTTGAACTGTTTTGAAAAAAGGAGTGTGTGGCTCAACACACCCTTTGGCTAGGATCAGCTTACCCCTTACATGGGGCAAGTTGAGCCAGACAATCAAGTAATTTTTTTAAGGTCCACTCAAAATGTTTTTTTATTTTATTTATTATTATAAATTTTTTTTAATATGGTTAACTCCTCTTGGAGGCATGACTTTGACTGTACAGATTGTTATTTGTGCAGAAGTTGTCACCAGAGCACCTTTCACATTCTTCCCCTTGAGAGGGAGGGTTTAAAATATTGTTTTAAGGGTTTAAAAGACATCTGGAGGGGATCTTTAAGAAGTCATACTTTCATACTCCTTTTCTGCAGATGCATTCTTATCATTTCAATTTGAAGTAAACATCCTGAAATATGAGTAGATGTATTTGTTTTTCTTCTGTCTCATTTTTCCTTGCCATGAGGTCATTTTATGTAAATATTGGCTCATCTTATCCCACTCTCCCCTACCCACTTCTCTCAGCAGTACCCTCCTCCTCACTATATCACTAGTCTGGACTTATGGTACATTCGGCCGATGGAAATTGATCATGTGACCAAGTCGTATTTACAAGGTTGTAGCATTCAGGTGCTTGAGTCACGACCAGTTAGATCCAAGGCAGCAGACTCAGCCAGATCTGATGAAGACAAAATACATAGTTACTTTTATGTATTTTGTAATTTGTATTTTGTAATCACCAGGTAATTTTTAACAAGATATTTCTGAGGACAGTATTTTTACTTCTTGTCAAAGATAGGCAAGAAAAATGCATACCAAAAACAATTAGAAGAATTATAATCTCTTTATTTGCCAAGTCAATTTTTGCATATACCAGGAATCTGTCTGACTATTTAGGAGCAGTGGGCAGCCATAGTCTGGTGCCCGGGGACCAACTCCAGTTCAGACAGAAGCATGTACCTAGCATGCATGTCTTTTATGGTGTGGGAGGAAACCAAAGTACCCAGAGAAAACCCACACAAACACAGGGAGACTCCACACAGAAAGCCCTGTCAGACTGTTCCCAGACCAGTGGAATATGTTGAGTCATCCGCTTCCTACTGCACATCCAATCCTAGGGCAACATGGCCTTACACTGTGGGCTGTTCAGTATGCAACCACTCAAAACCTGGAATCAAAACCTAGAAAATGAGGTGAAACAGTACATCCCATATGAATAGATGCACAGTCTACTTGGGCAATAAGACATTTGATCATTTACACAATTTTCTGGTTTTGCTTTTGTCAATTGTTTTTATTTATTTATTTATTTATTTATTTTACATGGTGTAAAACAATGGGTAGCCTAGAATTTTATTTGTTCATGGATGTTCAGAAATCACTGTTTTGAAAATGTTTTTTCAGTATTTTGAAAATAAAAAAATATATGTTTTACATAAATACATTCCTTCCTACCCGTATTTTGTAGTTTATTTTGAGAAATTTGGTGAAGGTATATTTGTATTTTGTAACAAGATACATATTGTTGTGTTTTTGCCCATCTCTGCACACCAATACCTGCAGGGTGCTGCCAGTAGGTATAACTCTCCTCCCCTTCTGAATACACATTATTCTTTCCTCTGCTCAGTCATCACACTGTTTTTTTCAAAGGTCCAGTTTTCAAGTCAAGTCTAGGCCATGTCTTCATCACCATCCACTGTGGGTTTGATATCTGGTCTATTTTTCAGGAGTGAAACAGGCTGGCTAAAATATTGCGACTGACCAACTAGTCTTGACTAATATGTCCACCCGCAACAATAGCTATAGGACTGAATGAGGTTTAATAAATTCAGTTATTGGCAAGAATCTTCAACTATGTACAGTGACTGTGTCTGCACTTGTTTATTTTGGTCTTTCATTTGATGGGCAGCAAGTGACTAGCACTTACGGCTCAGACATAAACCGTAAGTGCTCTGGAGGGGGAGCTTAAAACAAACATTTCTTCACGGATAAAACCACTCTCTCTTTATGCCTCCAAACACACAATCCGGCAAAGCCTGAATAACAGGTGTATTGCTTATAAGTAAATGACCCAAACAGACTCACATGGCTAATGCATATTAGACTGGTGATTACCTTTTGATACGCAGTATATTCCCATGTATAATTGCATGCTGTCAGTGTGACTAGGGTTCATCGTATGAAGGTCAAGAGTATTATCTACACCACAGGCAAAGACACCTATTGTACAGACAGGCAAAAAGCAGCCTTCTCAGCTGCTCTGATATTCATGTGAATATCAAATTAGAAGACCAATTTTGTCACAATAAGGTGTCCTTTCTGCGCTGGTGGTAGCAGCATCTGAATGGGACTCCTCTCTCAGGAGTACATAGGCAGCTATTACTGAGTGAGTAAGGAGTCTTTGTCTAATTCTGAAGTATAATCAGTAACTCAATCACTAAGCATTGTTTCTCTCCCCTCCTCCATCTCATCTCTGTGTTGGAAAAAGCAGCTGATTTTCTTTTTCAAAACCATGGTTACTCTTGAAAAAAAAAAGCTTCAACCAGTCAAAGCCCTAACAAGGTTATTTGCGTTTTTCTAATTCAATTAGTACCTATTGTCGAGTTGATTAAATAATTATGAGATGCAGATGATTTCTGAGGTTTTTTTCTCCTTTGGCAATGGCAAGCACATATTTGACAAAAAATACTGGTAGGGACAACAATTTAATAAAAGATCTGAATATCTGAATAGTTTGCCAAAATTATTTTAATAGATTTCTCAGAGATTGGATTGCAGTGGAGAACCCAGTAGAGCAATACCTTAACCAACTGATATGAAGAATAAATTGCCATCTTCTAATTTTACTCTTTGAGAAACCCATCTAGCAGACATCAGTGCCATCTTCTAATTTAACTCTTTGAGAAACCCATCTAGCAGACATCAGTGCCATATTCTTTTTTAACTCTTTGAGAAACCCATCTCCCACACATCAGCGCCAAGGACAATATGTCTCTGTGCTATAGTGTGGCAGAGAGCTGAGTAAACTCACTCTGACCCCGACAAAAAGCCTATGTATAAATATAGGCCTGCAGATCAGCTGCCCCTAGAGGGGTCCGATGCTGACACCTGCAGGGCCTTGGCATCAGGCTGCTCACTCAACCTCTCCCAGCCTTGCGTCTGGACCACACCAGATGTTCTTGAATAATTCCCTATGCAGGTGCGAGTTCCTAACCTTCACAACTGAACTCAACTTGCTCTATCTTTCTTTTAATCTAGGTACCTGGATACATGCATCACCAACACGTTGTGTTGAGAATACCATTTCTTTATCTCAAACTTTAGAGTGGGGGGCCAACTCACACGGAGGGACAACAGAGAACCATTTTCCCTTCATTTAATTTGCCCTCCGCTGACAAATAAGACTTCAACCTGAACCTGAAAGGCAGCATGTCCCAAATACATCACACTGTCCAAAGGGCAGATGGCTGTCTAGCAGGGCAGCAATTCAGCCCCAGAAAAGCTGAATAATACATGCATATCTCGCTGTGATCCCGAGGATTCAATAGCCTAAAGAAAAGGATTGCTCTCAACACAAACCATTTTGCTAGAGGCTGCTCTCTTTTCTCAGGTCCACTCTCCCATAAATAATTTGCCTTCAACCTTCACATGCATAAAAATTGCAACTTGTTGGTTATGAGAGCGAACAGTGTGGACGCATCTTGAATGCCAATGTGGTGATGAATAAACAATGGCTTGCTGCTCCAGGAGCAATACAGAGCTGCCAGGAGACACTGCTTTGGATCCATGGGCTCTCTTAATGGCTTTTGCCACAGAGCAAGTCTTTCAGTCAGCTGTGAATGAATGGAGGGCTGTTTTGATGGAGGTTTACTTTCATAATTTTTAACAACGCAACACCACCCAAGCGACAGTGGACAACCATGAGTGATCCTTCTTGATTATCTTCCAGCAGCATCAACTCAATTTATGCCGTGATAGATCAGATGTGCCAGTTAGACACAGACAGAGCCTAAAGAGGAGCCCAATTTCCCTCACAAAACCTCTGTTCTCTGAACACGTCAGTTATTATCTGTGGCAGAGGATCCAACAGGGTAACAAGTAATACTCCTCATATGAAAAGTGCTTGGCAAATCCAAGTAATTCTGGTAATGTGTCATTCTGGTCATCTCTCAATATAGGCTATATACAGTAAGTGTGAGAAAGTCAACATTCCCTTTATTCTACAGAATGATGCTGAAAATGTATTGCGTGTAGTTGTCTTCAGAGACACAAGCCAAAAATATTGAGCATTTATGTAATGTAATTTGTGCAGTCATATCTTCATAGTGCTACAGTGCCATCTACTGGTTAAATTAACACCATATGTCTATACCCATCTTAACATTTAATCAACTTTTAATTTCTCTTTTGGCAGTATGTTCTATAGCACAAATAAACTAGGGGTTTGTGCATGTCAGGTTCTTATGGTCGATTACTCTGTAGTTCATACGACTGAATAATGTATTTTTCTGTGCTTGGTGACTCACAACTATAATGTTTCAGTTGTAGGCATTAGTGATCATGAGAACATTGCTCATTATTAGCATTGTTTAGCATCAACTGTGGATTTGTAGCTTAAATATGTAACTAGTTTGTGCTTACATTTGTGGAACAGGAATAGCTTTTATTTCTCTCCAACAAATGTTGGCAACACTTTACTCTAGGGGGCACAGATAAGGACCCAATAGCTAAAGAGTAACTACTGTATATGTGTACAAACAGTAGGAACAGATATAATTTGGCTGATTAACTTTTAGAAAATGGCAATTTGAGAGTGAAATGGATAGTTCTTTATGGAATGTGTCGTTGGGAAGTGAAGTAATAGCCATTCTGAAAGGATTTCCCTGCACTGACACATCAGAACTGAGACTCGAGTAACTGTTAATTAACAGTTTGTTAACATGCAATTCCTCATTAGTGCCTACTAGCTACTTAATCATGATTATTGTGCCTCCTTAAGTAAAATGTTATCTGAAAAAGACAAATAAGCATCAACATTTTTAATTCAATTGTCAATAGTTTTGATAGAATGACCGATAATTTGAGCACAACCCTAAAATACACAACAGACACAAACTATTATCATTGTAAGACTTTATTTTCAGACTTTATTTTTATTTATTTTTTTATTTAAGACTTAAAATAAAACACGAAAATGTCTCGGTTATATTTTCATTTACAGGGTTGGATTTGAAATAGCATCTTTGATGAATAGAAACATCACTATGTGTAGCGGTTAAAAGATCTCTAAAAAGATAGAAGAGGAATTCCTTGTTTGTGACACACCACAATGTCCTGATTAAGAAATACACTTTCCTAATGAATGAGTTGATATTCAGCTCCGTCCAGTGTTGACCTTAACAATAACCATACAACTCCTTGGTATTTTATATATTTGAATTTTTCAGTGCACCCTTTGTGATAGTGTGGTAAGTGCAAGTTTTCATATCTTCCACTATATCTCAAAGTCTTAATTTACCCAAAATATTCAGTGATGATTTCAGGCAACAAATATTTGCAAAGAAAAAAGAAAATTAAATGAAAGAAGAAATCAAGGAGCTCTGTACACTAGTTAAACCAGTACACACCTATCCTCAAAAGTGCATGTTGCTCAAGTTTGGGTTTCAATTAACTTAATAGACTTAATAGACTTTTTTTTTGCAAAAAATTATATTCATTGGCCAAAACCACCGACATACTCTAGCTGTGTATTGCTTATACAAACAATATGATACATTTTAAATTACTTTTTTTTTTTAATCTTACACACCTGCTGCCTGTGGGCCTTTTTAAATGATAACCTCCATTCCAGCTGTTCCAGCTGTTCATGCCATTTGTTCAGGCACAAGATTAAGCATGACCACCATCCAACGCTTCCTCAGATGTGCTCCTTGAATGCAACACTCAAACCTGATTAAGTCCTAACTGCAGTATGCTCATGAGGATATCTGCGTAGGATCCATTCATTCCTTCTCAACTCCCTCTACTCCATTCTCAATATGCACAGTAAGTGTCACTAACAGTATGAATCCCCAACATTAGTCCCATTTCTCTGTTTTTTTTAGTTGTTTTTTTTGTTGTTTTTTTAAACACACGCTTTAAACATAATTATCTGTTGGTCTGGCAGAGAATAAAGTGCTGGTCTCCTTTGGCCCCAGTCTGGAATTAGATAAGATCAGTGGTTGGAGTCACTCGTAGACCCCGGCCTCTGATCTCAGTCCAGTCTGATGAAAAGCCCCCTGGCCCAGAGCCTTGGACAGCAGTCTCTGGCTGTGAGGTGACATGCAGCCATGCCCAGAAAAATGCGCTGCCACGGATTTACCAGATCTAGTGGGTTTAGGTTTAGGAGCTGGGTAGTATCCCTCCATGTGGTCGTAGTGGGTGGGTCTGACTTTGGTGCTTTGAGTCCTTCTGTTGGGCTGGGTGGAGAAGGACCCCGGGTGCTCTGGATCCAGAGGGGATTTGGCGTGGTGATGGTGGTAGTGACGATGCTCTTTAATACTCTGCGATCTCCCCGGTCTCCTGGGGACATTGGATTTCAACAGGCCAGAGTAGCTGTTCATAGCATTGCTCATTAAGACCCTATCCTGCTCACGCCCACGGGTGTGGCCTTTCTCACCATGCTCAATGTCCCTCGGGTTAGAGACGGCCCTCTCTGGAAGCGAGGGGACTTTGCGTAGCGGTGGCTGCTGCTGTGGCCGGTGGGACTGAGAGGAGCAGTGTTTGATCTGGCTCCTCCTCGACACGCTCTCTCTCTGGGGTGGGACAGGCTCCTCACCGGGCCAGTGAGCGCTCTGCTGCCTGCTGACTTCAGGTTCTGTGGGTTGGGGCCTCGGGGAGATTGGGGACGTGGCCATTACCTCATGTTGACCATCCACTCTGTCGATGGAGAGCAGGCAGGCGTTCCCTGGGTCTGACTTGCTCCTCGTATGCATTATTTCTCTGTATTTCAATTCACTCTGTGTAAGGGAATCCGCATAGGGGGAAATAACTGGACTGGTCGCTCCATGCCTGTATCTATTCTCTTGTATGACTGGCTGGTAGAAATGTCTATCAAAGCCCGCTGGATCTCTAGCCTCATAAAATATTGCATCCCTGTTCTCCAATGAGAGCTCCTTGGTTGCGGGTGGGACGCGATGTGGAGGCTGGTGGTAGTAATCAGGCTGCCCACCATCCCTGGTGGAACGTAAGGTGTACGACTGACTATGGCTGATGCGGCTTGGCCTGTATGCGTCCACATAATAGTATGAGCCGTCCACTGGGCTCAAGTCGGAGTAGGGGCTGTGACGGTACTGAACCCGTCCATTCTCAAAGTAGGGCTGAACCTGTTGGAGGTCCGACTGC
>OMKL01014885.1:2923-19725 GCA_900302295.1 Parasudis fraserbrunneri
TGTATGTTTGTGTGTTACACTCTCTCTCTCTCTCTCTCTCTCTCTATCTCTCTCTCTCTTGTTTTGTGTGTGTGTGTGTGTGTGTGTGTGTGTGTGTGTGTGTGTGTGTGTGTGTGTGTGTGTGTGTGTGTGTATGAGAGAGAGTGTGAAAGAGAGAGAGAGCCTACAAAGTGTGTGCTGGTAATTTCCTTATCAATCCTCTCTTTTTGGGTTATTGCCTTTAAATTTGGAAACTGGACGTTATGTTAGCACTGAAGAACAGGATAAGCTTTGTCATTTATGTGGGTTAAATGAAATTGAAACAATTTTGTTTTGTACTGTCCTCTGTCTCATGTCAAGGGTTTGTTTGATAAGATAAATAGTGAAGACCTTGATTATTTATCAACAGAGGAAATTCTGAAAAGTCTATACGAGATGGGGACATTTGCATTTGTGTATTATTTAGATAAAGCTTGGACACTTCAGAAATAACATTAATTAATTCATACTCATAACCTAGATTAGATGGCATATGTGAAAAAATCTATTTGTATATTTAGTCCCTAAGCCTCTATTATTGTTTTACCTAAGGAGACTGGGTCAGTTCCACCTGTGTGTACATTAAAGCTTCTAGAAATTTGTATTTATAAAAAAAAAAAAAATGAACAAGTGTGATCTGTTTCAGTGGTGTGTCTGAAGATGCAACCTTTTCCCAAAAGCATATCTATCTAGTGTCTAATATCAGCTCAATTGCATGAATTTTTATCAATTGATTGGCAAAAAACAATAAATTGGTATTATGTGAATGTAGAGGAATATGAGTATATATGTAGGTGCATTGCAATATAAGGGGTCTGGCTTTGCGAGACTAGAGAGAGGAAGAAAAGTAGAGGGGTTTAAAGCAGGGGAGCTCCCGATGGTCAAATTTGGGTTTAATAAGAGTGTTACTTCATATCAGGATTTTCTTGTATGTGTTTAGGAGTTGAGTTGTACTGGAATTTAGAATCAATACTACTGCATGTGGAACATGTAAAACACAGTCATGACCTAAATCTATGGTAGTTGGAGCTGTCACAATATAGAAGCATGTCACAGTTTGAAAGGATGTTTGATGTAAATAAGGGTGTAGTGAGATATACTGAGCCATTCTATTAGCATCACATTTCATCTCATTTTCTTCTCTTTATTCCATTTGATTTTCTTGGGCCTGATTTCAGGACCTCAACATTATCACCCGCCCACCCAGGTGACCCCTCAGTCGAGTAATTGTCACTGTACCTGCCTTAGATTGTCCTAGTGGTCAAGGGAGGAGCTTACCCATTGTTGGCTACCCAGGGTTCCATACTCGAGTGGCTGCCCATAGAGAAGACTGCTGGAGGAGGGAGAGATGACCTGGAATTGTGATTGGAATTTGTGATTGGAGTACTGCTAAAGCACCACAAGATGTACTGTGTGTGTGGGTGAAATGGGTCACTGTGATATGTGTGATACCATGGGGCTCATATCTTTTCAGTAAAAGTAAATACATACTGACTGTCTGGATGCAGGGGTATTGAAAATGCACAAATCAACTACAGTATAGAAACAGCTGTTGGATGGGAGAGAGGAAAGCCAGAATAGAATTACTGTCTTAGGTTTTGGACAACTCACCATTTTCCTATATTGTATTATTCTTGGCTGTGGCACTGGCAGTACATGTATTACAACAGCCTTGAGGTGGGACAATGACTCCTTGTTCCAATAATGAGTCAATAACAGCCTGAATTCCTGTTTCAGCTTCTGAGAGATTAAACAGGCACACTGTGGACAAAATGGAGCCTAGCCTACATGCTTATCATGTTTAGACTATAGTGTGGGCAGTACAGAGGCAAGAACATGAAGAGATTTAGCAAACATGGTGGTGGAGGGTCGTGATGATAGAAGGGAGAGAAGAATGGGAGGGTGTGTGTTTGAAACTCAAATATGTTCTTTTTTTTTTACGTTCCCATGAGTAGGCTATGTGTCTGGATGTGTGTGCGTTGTGTGCCTGTTACGTATGTGCGTATGAAAGAGTTGTTTCATATTAGGCTATATGTGTTCTGTTCATTGAGGTACCAGTGTAATTGACATGTATTTACAATAACATCAAAGGCAAAAAAAGGAAATTATTAACTTATTAAAATAAATGTTTATTGCAGTGTCACAGCATTATCATAAGAGTCCTGTTGTAATTGTTGTATGGGGGGCATGAAGTTGCTGAGAAGTGAACAACTCAGTCAAAACTGACAACAGTGTATGATTGTGGTTTGCAGCTTTGTCTAAGGCTGTGGTGTGTGTGTGTGTGTGTGTTTCAAGGTTGCTGCAATCTTGTGAGAGAATTGGCCTCTTCTCCTGGTAATGAAATTGACTCTTGAAGTGGTGTTGCATTAACTGTGTCATAGTTTTCTGGTCATTCTAAACTAACCCATGTGGTGAACAGTGAATTTGTGGTATTATTATGTAAGGGTGGAAGTTGAATTGAATTGAATTGGTCATTGCATTTATATAGCGCTTTTCTAGGAACTCAAAGCACTGCGTCCTTCAGCACCACTGTGCAGCACCCAACCTTGGGCTACGCAGTCTCACAACTGCCATTTTACTGGCACCGGGCACACACACACTACACAATGACTCAAAGGCTCAGGAGACAAGGATTGCTCAGGGGACAAGGATTGATATATTAGTCAATTAAGTATAATTGTAAGATAGAACTATTATACCCCAGGGCCAAAAAAGTTACTCCACTCTATAACTAAACCCTTGCAATGAAGAACATAAAACTGTTTTGAACCGCCCATGTATTTGCACTTGTATGTAAAGTCAGTCCAGATCACTTGGGAGTGTGAATGTGATATATCACAAGAAAGTACTCGACCTCTACTGCAATTGATTATGAATTAACACAACACTCTTAACTTACCATCCTTAGATAATAAAGTTTGAAAACATTGCGAGAGTTACGTGGTTCTTCGTCCGAGGTATCGTGTTTTGTCTCTGCGCCACCTTAGCTTAGCACGACGTACCTGGTTCTATGAATCCAGCCAGACAGGAGAACATGCCGACGGGGAAGATCTTCTTTCTCCCCAGCAGACACTCGTTCCCGTTCGGATGGATGACCAGCATGATGGCCACTGGGTCTGCGGCGGCCATAGAACACCGGCAATTAGAATGGAATAGGGAGATGAGGCCACTGAGTGTATTTACGTGCACATTAAAAAGGTGAACGTCAGACATTTTTAAGAATTCACAGATGTTCTTCCTGTGTCCCCGGCACAGTTCAATCAGTATTTGTGAACACGCACCACTCTCTCCTAAAGCTAGAAATCAGAGAGAGAACTCTCAAATCAGTGATGTCACCGAGATGTCAGATCTGGGGCTGCTCCATAGACAATGAATAAGGCTATGACTTGATGCAGCCATAAAATGTTTGTGTGAGCTCTTACACCCAAATGGGGTTTTAATCCTGGTTCAGACCTTTTAGCAATACTAGAATATAAACCTCATCTGGGCCTAAGAGCTCATTCAACATTTCATGGCCATACATGGGGCAGCTTTAGGTGGTGCATGCTCACGAATACTGACTGACCTGTCCTGGGGGCACAGGAAGAACATATATGAATTCTGAAAATGGGTGACATTCCCCTTTACTAGCGAATGAGAAGGGATATGGTATTTCTACTGTATGCATTTTAATATACCCTGTATCTCTGTCTTTCTCGTCTGTCTCCACACCTACAGTACTATTATTAATTTATCAAAGTATTACATAGTAGTAGTATTACAAGAGTAGAGGTAGCAGAACTACTGATTATAGGAGAAATACCCTACAAATAATCTAAAACAGTAGGGGCAAGCCTAGTTGAGCCGGACCCGGCCACAACGCCCACGGCATGCGTGTTTCAACAATGGAGAGTCAGCCCGCAAGTCGGTCAGTTAGGGACATTCGCTATAGTAGGCCGGCCCTCCAGGGTCAGCCAAAAAAAAACAGTCGAGGAGGCAGTTCACCTACCGACGCGCGGGTAGGAGGTGTTGTGGATGCCCTGCAGGCTCGGACAGTCGAAGTTGAGGCAGGTTCTCTTGTAGCCGCCCTCCTCCACCTTCGTGCTGCTCCCACAGGTGGGACAGTGGCTGTACCTGCTGTGCCACGCCAACACCGCCCGCGCCTGGGCTATGATGCCTGCGAGACAGACTCTGGTGAACACAATATACGAGAGCGCCATGCATCTTAAAAGGATAATTCATATTTTTCAATCATCTGGAATCAGATCAAAAGATTCAGATCATTTCATTAATTTGTTCCACTTATGAGTGAGTTGAACATAGCGAATGCAGATGTTTCCATACAGGTTTGCATGATACAATTAAGCAATTAACATCCTATAGAAATGCTGAGCAGACCCAGTTGGCTTCGATTTTGGATCAAGATGTCAAGGGGAAAAGATCTAAGTGACTTTGAAAGAGGGGTCATTATCGGGGCACGGACGGCAGGAGCTTCAGTCACAAAGAACATCTCTATCCTGATGGGAGTGGTCTCTTCCAGGATGACAACGCCCCCATCCACAGGGCACGAGGGGTCACTGAATGGTTTGATGAGTATGAAAATGATGTGAATCATATGCTATGGCCTTCACAGTCACCAGATCTCAACCCCAATTGAACACCTATGGGAGATTTTGGACCAACGTGTTACACAGCGCTCTCCATTGCCATCATCAAAACACCAAATGAAAGAATATCTTTTGGAAGAATGGTGTTCCATCCCTCCAGTAGAGTTCCAGAGACTCTATGCCAAGGTGCATTAAAGCTGTTCTGTTTTAGTAACTTTCTTTTTCTAGTTTGCAATTTTGAAGAGCTGCAGCCAACTGGAGCAACCAGCAAAAAGAATACAACTCGCTCGTTAGAGGTCCAGTTCACAAGGGTCGGAATTAATCAGTTGTCGTACACCAGATGATAGAAAAAAAAATAAAAGCTGTGTTGAAAATAACCGTAGTTTCTCTTAAAAAGGAAAGAGAGGAAGAGACAGAGAAACACAGAGAGGAGGAGAGGAAGGAAAAAACAACGAAAGAAAGAGGGAAGACCCACCAGCTTCATCCTCGTCGAGTTTCAGGAGGTCTCTGTTGGGTCTCGTGGGGAAGAAGCTGTTTTTCTCCCGACACAGTTGAAGGAGCTCGGCTGGCTCCTCCTCCGAGTTGATGGCAAACCAAGCGGGAGGCTCCCTGACACTCTCCTCCGTCTGCGGAGAGGAGGGGGCGGGGGCCTTTTTCCTCTTCTCCACCCCGAGGAAGATGAGCACGGTGCCTTGTCTCTGGAGGAGGTCTTTGATGGTCTCGTATCCGAATCGACACAGCTTGGTGTCCGACTGTCCCGCCCAGAAGCAGGATCAGAAGCAGGATCAGAAGCAGGATCAGAAGCAGAACCAAGTTTATTTATTTACTTAAGTGGATCAGGGGGACAGCATTTACAAACTGCCAAAGTAGGTTATACAAATACAGTTAACACCAGAAAATATAGATTGAAGTCAAAAGCTTGTCTCTGTCCGTTGCACCAGACAGAGACTTCACATGACCTCCTACAAGGCAAACTTTACCTATTCACCTCAAGTTAAAAGAAAGAAAGAAAGAAAGACAGAGATACAGAGATAGATAGATAGGTAGACAGATAGACAGATTCAAACAGCAACACAAACAATCAATCAATAATTCAAATCAAGTCGGAATCGTACATTCCATCCACCTACCCCGGGGCTGGAGTCGTCCTGAGAGCTGACCATGGGGCTGAGTTTGGAGAAGAGAAGGTAGACCGAGTCTGGACTGCTCTGTTTGGCCTCCAGCCAGGCTCTGTTGGACCTGGGGTAGGGAGATGAAGACAATTCAGCCAAATACAATTAAACATGGAAAAACTCTCAAATGCAACGGGAACTAAATTTGAATTCTCTGATCCTACCTCTTTTCACTGAGTCTGTCCAGGGTCTCTCTGCTGAAGTAGTTCTCCTGGTGGTCAGCAGGAGAGGTCGGTAGTATCCGCAGACATTGGTCGTTTGTCCGGGCCAGCAGATTGGAGATGTGTCGGTGGCCCCAGAACTTAGCGATGTCATAGGCCGTCTGCGACGACCTGTTCACTGAGAACTTATCACATCTTTAAGGAGGGAGGAAGAGAAAAGGGAAGTGTACGTGTTATTTCACCAGTGGTGGGAGGAATAAAAAAAAAAAAAAAAAAATCAACATTTGAGGTTCTATCTTCTAAGATTAAAAATTGATTCACAAATTCCAAAAAAAGACAGTTTTCAGTCTTGTGATTTGGTCTTCAGCTTTCTCACGACTTTAGAACTGTCAATCGTTAGCTCGCTAAACCCTACAGATTGCCAAGATTAGCCAAGCAGAAAGACTCAAACAATACAAGCTTTGTAACGCCAAGATTAATAGCAATCTAGAATCGAATCTATCAAATTGCCAACATAATCGTGATGAATTGAGAATCAATTAGTTTTATTCGGATTTTGATTTGAATCTTTTGCAGCTTATTTTGTCTGTTTTTCTACTTGCTATGGCCTTTCACTACTTGCTGTGGACTTTTAGATCCGACAGTGTTGCACACTGTGTGGTTTTAGCAGCAGCGACATTTTAGTCAATGTTGACTACGCTCAAAAATCCTATATTACTTGAATGGATACTAAGGTGGCACTATGGGGGTCTCCGCCTGTAGGGGGCGCTGTAGTTGTATACTGCACTTGTCCTGTGTGTCTATTGTGTCCATTTCTTGTTCTGTCTTCTCTTTTTTGTCAAGTGCTGTTTTTGTGTTTTGTGTCTTCTTGTGCTGATCTGCCAGGACAGTTTCCTGAGTCTCTGTGTGATGCATTTGGCAAATAAAAGTGATTCTGATTCTAATTCTGATTTTAAATCGAATCGTGACCCCAAGAATCGCAACCAAATTAAATCATGAGATTCCCAAAAATTCACACCCTTATATTTCACCAAAACCTAAAGTATGGCCAAGAGACTGTGCATAGTGTTTCACCAAAACAAAAAGGAAAACTTGTTATGTTACATAGAATAAATTTGTGAGCCTATGATTACTCATGTTTGCAGCTGCATATAAAGAATGGAACCAGGCCATTTATGGTTGTTTGTGGCAATAAGGTGATTTTCTTTCTATAACAAAATACTTTGGACCAGGGTGTTGGGGTATGGCTGCTGTCATAGTCTGTCAGTCATACGTAACGAATGCCTCTGGAGGTAGGAACAGAGGAGTAGAGCGATTTGTAGACTCATGAAAAGGGAAGGCATCTCTGGCAACGGCAAACAATCCTCTTGGAACCGATTTATAGGGGGAAATATTTGAGGGGGAAAACATTCAGGGAAATAGCAAAATTCCGGTCCAACACCAAATTCTTCAATTTGAACAAAATACGAACTGGGTCAGAGTAAAAAAGTTCTGTGTGACAGTAGCCTATATCAAACTATCAAACTGTCATATTGCCATACCTAGTGAAGTACTGTGTGCATTTAATTTAAATAGAGACAGTAGTGCCTTACATTCTGTGAGAGTCTACAGGGTTAGAGGGTTAGAAAATAACCAGGCATAACCAGGCACTTAGCGCTCAAACACCTGTCGTCTCACTAGCCGTCGAATTTGCTAACTCTCCGCTCACAGGGCACCATGTGACCACGCAGGTTCGACCCCGCGGTCTAATCCAGTCAGTGAAGTATGGGTATTAACTCAGGTGTGAGTTTACACTGTGGGGCTTCTACTACGTGGGTTCATCCTGGTTACAAGCCTGTCAAGCCATGCTTTAATCTCCTGATCCTATTTACCCTTCTGCCACAGTGCCAACTGGTCTGTGTCCGTGCAGCTATGGGGCAGGAGCCTTTTCACCGACCTGCCACAGTGGCAACAGAATTGAACCACCAACTTTTATTATTTAGCGTTCAGCATGGACACAGTCAGCGAACAGGAATACTTTTGTCCTAGATTTAACCATTTATTGCAACAAATGGAAATACAGTTACGCTTGGCACTGATGGCTCCGCTCTTATGATGCTCCCTGGATTAGCCAAGCAGCATGCTAAGCTTCAAACAGGGAGCGCAATGCTGAAAACCCCCCCTGGATATACAAGAGTGGGCCCAAAGCAAAAACATTGAAATTCAGTTTAACCTTTGAGCTATGTTAAGACTCTGACCTAGAGAGGAGGAGGCAGGGGTGGTGGAGCCAAAGCTTTGCCAGCAGCAGAGAGTGTAGCAGCATTGCATTGTGTAGCAGGGATCAGTGTAGGAGGAAGTCATATTCAAATGGTCCCACCTTGATCTGAGAATGGCCTGTGATTGGTTGGTGTCACTGATTACAAACACTGATTCAATAAGGGGGCTGTCAGCTGATTACAGCTGGGGCGGAGCCTATGACTTTCACATCCTGCATGAACTAACACGAAGCTTCATTTTTTAGAACACAAGACTGACTGAACATACCTTAGGTAGGCTTCCTGCCAAAGTAGCTAGTACCATAGAATTGAAAGACTTACCAACCACAGCCAATAATTGCCAGCATTTGGCTGGCAGCCAGTGTTAAAAGGATAGTCGACATTTTTAAGTAGCCTTTCACTGGGCTAACATAGTCTGGTTTAAGTGTTTGAGATCATTGATATCATTTGATTTGGAATAAGAGTAAAGTAGTCCTATTAATGGATTACTTGACTGTTTGCAGGGCTTAAAGTTAAAAGGATAGTCCACAGCTTTAAGAAGCGTATCTGATTTGTCACAAACTGGAAGGCCTTTAAATCCACCCAACATGCATCAGAGTTTTGATGTTTGTTTGCTTTTTTTATTTATTTAATTTTTAGTAGGGCTGGGCAATTAATATAAATTTATTTTCAATTACGATTTTGTCTTCCAACGAATATGAAAACAAGATAATCGAGATAAAATGTATTTGTTTTCAGTTGATTTATATTTTAAGTTCAAGGAAATCCACTGTTAAAAAGGAGGTTTTCTTTTTATTCAATAAATGCATGACGTGACAACGCATGACAATGAGTAATCGTGTTAAATAATCATGATCTCCATATTGACTATCTTGATTATGATTTTTGCCATAAACTAGCAGCCCTATTTATTTTATTATTATTTTTTTTTAATTTTTTTTTTTTTAAGATATGTGAAGCAGAGAATGTTAGAATTTATCAGCGATGCTGGTAGAAATCAATGGAGGCATGAAACACGTCTGGAGAAATTCCATGCCTCATGCCCCTGTTGACTTCCACAAGCCTTGCAAACAAATGCCAACATTTCTGCTTTCTATAAATCTAAAAAATAAATACATTAAAAAAAGCAAATCCTGGTGCCCTATTCAATTCTTTTCTATCCTGTATAATCACGCTCACCCATGTGACAGCATCATTTCCACTATGTCATTCTATTCTATTCTACTGGACATCACCACACTCACCCATGTGACAGCAGCGTCTCTGCCACTTCATAGTATCCGTTGCGGGCAGCCAGCATCAGAGCTGTCCATCCGTTCTGTCCTGCCTGGTTGAGGACGGAGGGGTAGAGGGCCAGCAGAGTAGACACCAGGGACAGGTCTCCTCTCCCCGCAGCGTCCAGAAACTTCTCCACCATCTCCTCCTTTGCAGTCATCTGGAGACTGGCCATTATGGCGGGCTGACCTGTCAATACAAGTTATTGACTGTCTGTAATTAAGGTAAGATCACGCATAAGGAAAGAGGCAGAATATGGCCGTCCACTGACCCCCACCACATGTCAGTAGTAACTGGGCTGTTGGGGGAGGTATACTCTTAATGGCAGGAGAAAGAGGTGGGTACAGACCTACTCTATAAACCTGCACCTATATGCACTTGACTACTGCCCTACTACCCTGCCTTTGTAGAGCAATGAATACACTCGTATTACTCAATTCAGACAGTGATTTGTGGTCTACAAACTCACTTCTTTTTGACCGGTCGGCCAATAATGGCTTATCACTGATCTATTGGTATCAGCGTGCATGTTACCAATATCCTGCCGATATCCCGCTGGTTGATTAGCCATATTTTATGGGCTGTCATTTCTTTTAAGCTAGCATGAATACAGTGGTATCATTTGAAACTAGAGATCTTGAGGAATCAATAGATATTAGCCATGTCATACTAGCTCACCGGCAAAGGGGGCTCATATATCCATTCATTCATATATTCATTAATATTTGTATATGCACATTTATATTTATTGATAGACTGAGACCATTTATTGATAGACTGCACATGTACATATTAATATTTGTTGAAAGACTGTACATACATCATTCAGAGATCCAGTGCAGATATGTGGGGCCAGCAGCTCAGTGTTTTATTTTATTTTATTTGTATGTTAATTCTTATTATCCTGGTTTGGTCTTAGTCATACCTGTATCTCTCCTGTGTTTCATTCTCATTGCTGTTGCTGCTATGATGCCTGAATTTCCCTCTGGGGATGAATAAAGGTTTATCTTAAGATATTGCCTCAAATTCAAGCAACATTTTGATGGGAAGAAAATGGGCATGGCCTTTTTCAAAGGAGTCCCTTGAACCACACAAGTCTCCTCTTTCCAGCCATGTCCAATTAATGCTAGTCCCATTCATTCAATTACATCCAAACCATCAGGGATACCTTTTTGGTTCCTTGCTAAGTTGGTGATAATAAAACTTGAGCTTACTGTCTACTAAATGCCTAAAATATAAATGTAAAATAAAGACTTTCTCCAAAATTCTAATATTGAAATCTATCATATCCAACCTAATATAAATAAATATTAATTAATGAAATGCACTATCGTAGGCAAAAGATTTGCAGTTTCTTAAAATGTGAATTCAAAGTGAGCTGACCCCAGAGTCTAGGCGAATTAATTCCTGTGCCTCTGTCCAGCACCATGACAAACGTATGTTCTCGGGGACTAGCAAACGGTTGTCTTTTTGTCTTCGGGACCGGACCGGTGAGCAATAATATGACCATCTTCAGGACCCACTTTTATTAAACTTAGTTCTAAAGGAGACCCTATTTCTACAGCGAATGACAAGCACAGGGACTGAGTTTGACAACCATTTGTCTTATGCAAAATAACCATTATATCACTGGCATTGTAGGCCACGTGTGGATTATACTGTGCATAACGAATGATTATGTGCATTAGGTCAACATCTTCTCTTACTGTACATTATTACTGATGTGAGCGTCAAGTTACAAATTAAACACATGGGTAGAATAATTCACGTTCATTGTAAAGTATTTACATTGTTGTGTTTGTAATGTTATCCGCCCCATACAATTCATTATTTGGCTTCTTGGGATTACGGGATTGTGTTTACAGTTCCAAGTAACGTTAGGCTATGTTATAGCGCCATGTCAACACTCGGCAAAAACTTTGACTATTAACTGGTCGTGATAAACTATTTTCTGTCTGTGCTTTTCAATGCCCTTCCAAGTGTCTTTGGTTATGTCACTTCAAGGAAATGTAAATGGTGCACATGAGTACGCTCCTGGTTGTAAAATAGATCTTCTGCTGTAGCAGGGAGAGTGGAGGAAAGGGTTGCTGCCTAATTAGCTACGTTACAATTGCTCAAACCAGTAGACTCTAGACAAGACTGAAAAAATGATCATGTGAGACGGTATGCAAACGTCTCAAGACCTACCTTTTTTCACTTAGACAGTGAAACGTTGATCGCGCTGCGTTCTGTCAGGACCTGTGTCAAGAGGACTCCCTGGGCGTTCACAAAGGAGCCGGCGCGAGTCATTTCCTGTATCTGTGTCACGTGGGTTTCACCCATGTCCCGCCCCTTTAGGAGATAAGCGGCTGGTCTGTCTCTTGATACCATCTCAGGATCTGAAATAAAGATGCGCCTATGTAACTCCTGCCTGATCCTATCCGATCCAATTCAATTGGGCCAATGGATGAGTCGAGCCTTGTGACTTTAATGTAATGTCATGTAATTTGTCTACTGTGTTATTGTTTTATATTGTCTGTGTTGCATTGTTAATAAAATCATGTGAGCATGATGATGTTCCTTATTCTGAGTCATTGGCCTGCTGATTCTTTCATTCTATAACAGCCAAGCCCGTGCTGGCTAGAAAGGTGTATTATTCACAGTGGATAAGGCCAGTAACTACTTGACATGACAATTTTTATTAGGCTAAATAATTTACAAGTTACCATTTTGAAGTATGATTGGGTGATTTATGGGCAGTGCATGTAAATCTGACTTTAAAGACAGTGTCTAGCAGGACCTAGAAAACAATGCAAGATAGAATCGAGCTGAAAGCATGCTGAAAGGATTCTCCCACACCTGCCTTGATTTTCTCTCAAGCCTTATAATATTATTACCAGACCGTTTCTGATTCAGACATGACAGCTTTTCAAGACAATTCTGTTCAAGGTCCCTCACTAGTTCAATGTCGAGCTCTCCATCTTTCTCTAATCAACTGTGTGACAGATAAAAGCCTGCCAGATCAGACACTAACCGGATCTATACCAACTGGTCCCATAATCATGTTTTGTCCGAGAAAGAAGACAATCTATTTCATTTTATCAACAAAACTATTTTGTTAAATATTTTTTGGCCACATTAATAACAAACAATGGTGGAAAGTAATTAAGTATTTTTACTCAAGTACTGTACTTAAGTAAAATTTTGAGGTACTTGTACTTTACTTGCGTATTTTCATTTTAGGGACCTTTGTACTTTTACTCCACTACATTTCAAAGGAAATATTGTACTTTTTACTCCACTACATTTATCTGAACCCATCAGTTACTAGTTACTTTGAAGAAAAAGATTTTGCATAGAAAACAACTGATGAAGATGATGTATTTTCAAAGTTGAAGCCTGCCACCTTCAAGAGGACATAATCACAGCCAGCATAACTGGACCACATACCACTTTAACATAACCTTTAGAGGTCAATGGATCGAGGTTTGAAAGCTCCCAAGCACTGGAATAGACAAACATAATGTAGAATGCGTACTTTTACTTTTGATACTTAAGTACATTCAATATCAAATACCTCTCCACTTTTACTTAAGTAGAATTTTGACTGGAGGACCTTTACTTTTACCATAGTACTATTTTATCTGGGTATTTCTACTTTTACTTGAGTAAAGGAACTGTGCACTTCTTCCACCACTGATAACAACGGTACTGATAATTCTGACTTGTGACTTGCTTGACCTGAGCAATGACTTGACTTGTCTTGCTTGGCGTTTAGCAGTGACTCGACTTGCTTGAGTCTAAACATAGTAACTTGGGACTTGCTTGAGACTTGCATGAGAATTGCATGTGTGACCTCCCACCTCTGACAATATCCTCCCACCCAGCTCCCATACATTGCAAAACAAACATCAGTCTGGAATATACGGTATATCTATCTATCTATATATATATATATATATGTATATAAAGGGTCTGTCTCCTTCAATACTTGGTTGTGCATGAATGAAGAATGTGAAATTTACAATAAAGCTCAGATTTGGTGCATAATCAGGTCCTGCGGAAAACTGCTTGCAACCGGAAAAACAAAAACACCACTAAATAATGCACACTATTTCCCCAAATTACCTGCAGTTGCATATCACTACCACTAGATGTCAGTGAACAAGCACAATTCACTCCGAGTCCATCAAAGCTATGGAGACATACCTTGGCAACTGACCTTGACCATATGAATTGAGTGTATTATTTTAGCCTTTTGCAATTTCAGGGATGTATTGAAAACTTGATTTATGTTGCCCCCCTGGACTGGGGGGTGTCAGGGAGGGGTGTGTTCATAAACCCTGTATGTCTAAACAAAGAGGCAGCAAACTTTAGCTTGCATTCACCTCGATTGCTGGATTTATTATGCTTCCTCAACACAGGAAATATTTAACAAATGACTTCCCATGAAGAAAATGCTCATTGTAGCATCAGGTAAGTTACAGTATCTTCAAGTAGAGCAGATATCACAATATCTTCAGAAAATACCTAAGTAACCTAGCATGTGTAAATACAATGAAAACTGAAGCACCATGAAATAAACAATTGGAATGTCTTAAAGTGTCGTGTTCTTCAGTTGCGCTAATATGAATGTCCTTGAATTACATATTGACCAATAAATCAATAATAATAATAATAATAATAATAATAATTTGTTCTCATTTGGTTACTGTAACTAACATTTTCCATAGTTCAACACTTTCATCACATTGCACAGAAAACAACAATATGCAACCTTACAGTGAGTAACTATTACATTTATCTCACTACTATTACTCCTACTCCATTGTCACACAGTCACAAATTACTGTATTTACTTCACTTCTAACAAACACATATACTGGAAACTGGTTTAACAGAATGTAAAATATATGCATTAGCACTTTCTGTATCTTCAGATCGGTTGACAAAACAAAACAAACCTTTTTGCATGTCTCATTAGCATTTACCCATTAGCAACCGGTCCCTGTGTCTGGTTAGCATTTCTACTTGAACTATAAAATATTGCACTATCACTGTGTACGCTACCTTACCCATTAGCAACAGATCCGCCAGCCTAGCATGATGGTGTATAGCTAAACATCTCCGTTTCAACACATTACTGCACAACCACTCTACTCTAAACATCGCACGTTATTACCAGAGATTCACAGCACTCTTATCCCTTACACTGGAGTATCTGCATGTGATTTTGAGGAATACTAACTCCTAACTCACCCATACACAAAGAGGCTTTGTTTCCTTCACATTCTACTTCAGGTGCAGACGTAAAAAAGGTCAGGTGACAATACAAGAGACAAGTCTGACATCGTTGACTGCTGTTTAGTGCAGTAGATGTAGTTTTTCTCAATTGTTTACACACAAAACTGGAACTTATGACACAATGACCACAACCTGTAACTCATGTGCCAACTCCCTAAACCAATTCTGCTGAACTATAAACACATTTCTGAACCACACTTTCTTCAAAACACTACACACAATTATCTGCTTTAGACCCAGATTTCAATCCCAAACCACACTTTCTTCAAAACTACACACAATTCTCTCTATTTTGCACACTCTTCATCAATGCCTCGTTGCGTTCAGACAGAACACACTGCCGTTCAAATGGCAAAACTTCCATTTCCAAGTCTGTTGTGCAATTTCCAATCAAAGCTTTAGCAATATAAGGGCCACAGGTGAGCTCCTGGTTTGGAGAACAATGGATGGCAACATTGAAGTGAGAGGTGATCAGAGAGGCAGAGGAGTGAAAGGAAGAGGGGGACGAGGAGGAGGAAGAGGAGGACGAGGAAGAGCAGGAAGGAGAGCCATTATCTCTGATGAGATTGGGGCCACTATGGTCGACCATGTGGTCAACCATGGTTTGACCGTGCAGGAGGATGGCCGGAGGGTTCAACCAAACATACGCCGCTTCTCAGTTGCCTCCATTCTCCAGACATTCAGAAGAGAGCATAGGTAAGAAACACAACTATGACAGGAAAAAACTAGTTGAGAGGAGGAGGATGATGAGGAGGGGAGGAGGAGGATGAGAGGAAGAGGATGAGAGGAAAAGGATGAGAGGAGGAGGATGATGAGGAGGAGGATGAGAGGAGGAGGATGAGAGGAGGACAATGATGAGGAGGAGGATGAGAGGAGGAGGAGGCGGAGGAGGATGAGAGGAGGAGGGGAGGAGGACAAGAGGAGGAGGAGGACAGGAGGAGAACGAGAGTAGTGCACAAGCAGTAGAATACTTACTACTGAGGAGGAAGAGACAGAGGAAGGGGAGGAAGATGATGAAGAGGTGAGGAAGAGGAAAAAGGAGGAGGAGGAGGAGAAGAGGATGGGAGGAGGAGAAGAAAGGAGGAGGAGACAGAGGAAGGGGGAGGAAGATGAGGAGGAGGAGAGGAGGAGGAAGAGAAAGGAGGAGGAGGAGAAGGAGAAAGGAGGAGGAGGAGACAGAGGAAGGGAGAGGAAGATGATGGGGAGAAGGAGAAGGGAGGAGGAGGAAAAGAGGAGGGGAGGATGAGGAGAAAGGGGGCGGAGGAGACAGAGGAAGGGGGGAGGAAGAAGATGAGGAGGAGAGGAGGAGAGAAGGAGGAGGAGGAAGGGGAGGAAAGAGAGGAGGAGGAGAAATTAGCGACCCCATAAGTACAGCCCATTTACCAAATTTGGCCCTTCACACAATTGTTTTTGGCCCTTCAAAAGATTTCAGAGGTAGACTTAATTATATTGTCTAAGAGTAACTTTAGATAAGTTGCTTGTCCTATGGAATACAGTATTAACAACAACACTGTGACATGAGACCTAAGAAGCTTATGCATATTTGTGACATTTCTTATGTAAGCAATATCTAGTCACATGTTACATTTTTTTTTCTTCCATGTAAAAAACAAAAAGTTGGCTTCCCGTAGCCACAACAGTGTCCTACATTTTGTGTCCAACAGTGACATTTTCTGCGGCCCAGACATGCTCAAGTAAGGTGGGACGCTGTTGAGGCTAGGCATCCTGGACCAAGACCTTCATCATCATCATCATCATCATCAACAAGAACACCAGCAACACCACCCTCATCATCATCACCTCCTCCACCACCACCACCTCATCATCATCATCATCATCACCACCAACATCATCACCTCATCATCACACCATCACCTCATCATCACCTCATCATCATCATCACCACCTCATCATCATCATCATCACCTCATCATCATCATCATCACCACCTCATCATCATCATCACCTAATCATCATCATCACCTCATCATCATCATCATCACCACCTCATCATCATCACCATCACCACCACCACCACAATCTCATCATCAT
>OMKL01014911.1:3550-14469 GCA_900302295.1 Parasudis fraserbrunneri
GATAAAATGCGCCCCCTGGTGGCATGTTGCTAAACTGTGTTTTGAGCTTGTTCGCATGATTTTTTTCCCCCTTGAAGTTCTTTCTTCTTTCCAAGTCAACCTTTAGACACACACACACACACACACACACACAGGTTGTCTGCCAGCATCCATCTCAGGCAGCAGCCTACTACTATTATGAATTAATACCACAATAGCTGTGTGAGTCATGGCATGAGCAACAATTTTCTACCAGTCTACATCTGCCCAAACCACAAGCATCCCCTGGCTTACATAACAGCTCTTTGTGTGTATGCCTGCTAGGCCTCCATCTGTCTTTCTGTCTCAACTCCTCTGATAGCTGAAAACGCTGGACAAGTCAGCTAAGGGTTGCAGTGTCCTGACAGGATTTGCCAGGGAGGAATCTGTCATCTTGATCGAGCGATACGAGGGAGACCTGATCTGTTTTCCAGGTTTTTTCACAATGGAAAATGTTACTCTGAAGGTTGATATTGTAGGATGGGACCTGGTGCTTGCCAGGCCCAGATTGTCCATTAGTCTGGAGGCGAGGAGGAGACCCAGGGTAGAGTTACAGGAGTCCATCTTTTTGTCTGAGGTGCCCTGTGGCGACCACACTACTTGAGGAGGAACTACCCGACAGATGGAACCATAGACAAAGCAGGATTTATTGAGACTCATAACAAACGTTGAGGGCCTGTTTACTGTGCATTGTTTAGCAGACTGTAGTCAAAGCAATTGGCACATTTAAAGGAGTATTTCACTTTAGTAGAACTTGTCAATATTCATCAGTCTCTTACCTCTATCTAAGTGCATCTACAAGTAAGCTAATGACCACTGCTGTCCCTGTTGTCAGCTATCAACACCACCATTCCTCCCAGGTGTCAGGGTGGGTATATAACAGCCCGGATTCTCAATCCACCTTTTGTGACCATGCCCCAAATCCTAGCTGTTGAGGAGTAGTTAAGCCACCATAAGGCGAGATGACTCAGAAATTGACAGGCCTCCTTGCTATGGTAAGGCAAACATATTTGTCAAGTTTGGTGGAAACCGGATCAGGAGATAAACTAATGTGAAAATTGAAAGTTTGGCCTGATGATGGCACTAGAGAAAAGGTCATGGGGTCACCAAAACCGATAGGCTTCTTCCTCTAGAGGTCATAAATGTGCACCACAAATTTGAAACGATTCAAATGAAAGCTATTTGAATTATTACATTCACACAAAGGATCTGTCGTTCGGGGATATAATTATCAGTAAAGGAACTATTTCTCACATGAGGTGTAGTTTGACCAACTGTCAGCTTTACTCAGAATGTCTAGAATCTTTCTTCCGACAAGGAAGTATGTAACCAGTAATAAAGGTAATAAATCCGCGAAGACACATCAAATGGCAAAACATACACGTGCCTTTGACTCAGAATTGTCTGTTTTATTGAAATCTGCACAGCAGTAGTTTGTTTATACTTCAGAAGTATGATATTTAGACTAGGTCTAAAAAATGAATGGCAGTGAATTAGGAGGACACCTGGGAAGAATGGTGGTGACAGCAGAAAACAGGGACAACAATGGTCACCAGCTTACATGTAGATGCACTTAAATGGAGGTAAGAATGCTGAAACTTGATATGTTCTACCAAAGTGAAACATCCCTTAAAGTAAAAGACCTACTTGTGTCGGTACATGATATACATTCATGTTGCCTTAGCAAAGCAATACAAAACAAAACAAATAACAGCTTATTTGGCCTTTCCTCATGAAAAAGGATTGATATATCCTAAATAAAATAAAAAAGTCGTAAAAAAAATGCATGATAAAAACAAAACACCTGACCATCTTAGGCTCTTATTGTGTCTGTTACAATCAGGCAGACTTTTAACCTACACAAAGTGTTTCTATCTCAGGGTGATCCATCCATTTCATCAGCAACATTCCTTTAAGAAAGTTACCAGTATAAATCAGAATGGATAGAGTATAAAATGTGAAGATTCGTCTCTCTGATTTGAAGCATGTGGACCTAATCAGCCCTTTGTGACAGAGGATGTACAATGCCGTTTCCATGAGGGAGGAAGAACATCTCATATAATTGGTCAGAAGCAAAAAGTGCAGAATTAAGTGCATTTCCAGTGTGGTTGTCTTGATTTCATCTTGAGCCAAAAGTTTTCCCATTGTCGTCCTCAGAACCAGGCAGAGAAGCCATGTTTCTCCTTCACCACCCAGATGCTGTCAATCACCTTGCCATACTGGAAGACAGAGGAAAGTCTCCACTGTTACGTGTTGTGACACATTAAGAGTATCAGTCTCTGTACTTTTTTCATTAATCCACTTGGCAGACTGATGAATGTATTGTTATACAGTCACTGACTTCGCATATACTTTGACTCAGCGAGATGACGCAGGCATGCAGGTACCGGTCCACACACAAAAACAGACAGACACATGCGCATGCACACACACACACACACATTTAACTTTCACCTGCAGATACCGGTAGTTCATTTCACTGGGTTCACATATGCGTGCATGCATCTACGTGTGAAGCGTGTTCTTCCCTCAGTGCTCACCTGATCATCAGAGACCTGCTCCAGGTACAGATGGGTGGAGTTGATGACTTGCATGCGGGTGTAGCCGTAGTCCGTGCTGCGGAAAGCGCTCCAGCCTTTGGGGTGAGGGTTGAATTGGTCGGTCCTCTCCCTGCAGCCCTGCGAGTGAACCAAATGGGTGATTTAAGTCAGTCGGCGGGCCATCTTCTCAGTCCTGTGTTAGCGGTGAGCCATGTGCCTCTCTAGGACTCCTTCCAGGTGGCCCAGTGTGTCATTTACAACCATGGCTCCACCTCGGTGTGGTGGTGGTGGGGCCTGACCGCACTCTGATATGCCAGTGACTAATGCTTCTGTGGCTGGATGATGAAGCCTGGCCTGGGCTGGTGACTGCCGCATCAGATCAGAAACACTTAACCACCATAGCAGCTGGTGCTGTTGCTCGCGGGGCAGACATGCCGAGAGGAAGGTTACATGATGACGTTGCGTTCGACACTAATGTCAATTCCTGCATCGATCGGTGTGAAAAACCTACGGTGCAAAGACAGAAACCTGAAGGCATCGATGTGATGTCGTGCGGTGTTACTTACCGCGGAGCCGGTGATGATGTGTACCGGGGCTTTGGGATTCACGTAAGGCTGCTCAGTGCTCCCATTATATACCTAGAGAGAGAACAATAGGTGATCTCTTTGACGGTCTTAATATTGACAACAAAAAAATAATTAAATGTATGATCAATGTGGGAACTGACCTTGTCACCATAGACAGGCCACAGTCTCTCATATGTGTGCTCATGTGCCCACAGCTCCAAATCCACTCCTAGAGAACATATTTCATAATGTGATGAAGCATCTTTAATTCAGTTACTATTTCAGGCTTTATATAGCAATCCATCTGTGTGCAGATTTAAAAAAAGAAGAAAGAAAAGAAAAGTTGACTGTACAGGTCAACTGAGGACCAAGAATCAAAGCGCAGATGGCCATAGATTATCCACCCGACAATGTTCGTCACATCTCCTCCCCTTTTCATTTAGAAATTTCTCAGCGATTGATGAACGCTTGAGGCAAGAGCTCCCAAAATCTTTCACTGCTGGCAGAACTATTCAGATTAACAAACAAAGGCCTGTAGAAATGTAATACAGGAAAAACATTTGGATAAAGGCTGTTGGAACAGGCCAGACCAAACCGCCTGCTTTTGTAATAAAAGTTGTCTGTTTGGATTGCTCTGCTCTCCCCAAGTAGTGGGACTTTAGTCTGTCTCAGCGGGCAAATTTATGAGCAGAACACCTATCAGCAGCACAGAGTTGGTGTGTGAGGTCATCAATGGGGACTGTTACCGTGGAGGAAGAATAGATCCTCCAGACCTGGGGCTGGCGGTTTGGTGTCGTTCCGCCCCAGCCGGACCTGACACAGAACAGAGAGAGAGAGAGAGAGAGACAACGTGAGCTGGCGTTAGCATCTGAAACCCAACCCGCTAGAACCCCAACATGCTGCATGCCAACCTCACTCAATGATGGTGCCAAGTGCTGAGCGAAACAGGTCCAAATGGAAAGTATTTTATCCAAATTGCAGTGATTACAACAGCGTGCCCAGATCGACGTGCTTTAGGGAAGTGATGGGACTGGCCACTTGCCGCCAGCGTGACAGGTCTTCCACTGACGGCAATTAAAATGTCCGGCAACGCAGCAGAAAACAAATCCGGCTAATGCCTTTACGTAACACAGTAAAGCCTTGAAGGATACAGGCATGCTGTTCTTCACATGTGCAACAATATACTGCCAAATGAACCATGGGTGGTATGGTGGAAAGTTTACAAGTTCCCTTCGCTCTGCGAGAAAGATGAAAGTCAAGAGTTATTCTTTGTCATAAAATGTCTCTAATTGTGAGTTCCGTTATGATGTGGAAAAAGGGCTGAAATATATTTCTCAAATACAGTAACTTCAGTGATATTTTGTACATTTATTCCTCAAAAAATAAAAACATTCAATAACTGAACAGTTATAAAATAACTGACTTGTTTTGGAGATTGGCATATTCTTTTGGCATACCTGTTTTGGCATAATTCTTCAGCCCAATGCTTGGTGATGGCAAAAGTAGGAGTAAATATTTAAGAAAATAACTTGAGTAAAAGTATAGAGCTTTAAAAGTACTCAAAAAGCTGCATTACTAAAACTAAAATAAAAAAAGACAGAATGACTCAATTACAGTCACTAGAGTAGGTGTAATTAATTAGTTACTTTCCACTATTGGTGGCCATATCGGGAACTTGACTAAGCAGGAATGATCACCAGACCTAGACTATGGCTGCTCTATCTCCTGATCTGTTGACATGTCTCTCCACCTCTATCTGTCAGAATCTCTTGATATACAGTCCGTTTCATCCAGTGTACTTCAGTGTAAAGACATTCTGTATTAGCAACACCTAAACCTTCTGCCTTTTCTGGGAGGTCTACCTGGTTTGTAGACTATTATTGCTGTTACATTCTAGTGTTGTTGTATTCAATACAATACTAATGACTGATCACATTTACTTCTCATTCCATTAACAGTTTCTATAGCACGATGAGAAACAGATAGAATGAAAAGAAATGAATAGTATATTACTATGAGACTTTGGTAGAATAAGACTTATGAGAAATGGATAGAATGAGACTATGAGAAATGGATAGAATGAGATTGAGAAATGGATAGAATGAGACTATGAGAAATGGATAGAATAAGACTTCTGAGAAATGGACAGAACGGATGGTTATATGGCATAAGGAGTGGTATAAGGAATTTCAAAACGAGAAATGGACAGAAAGATACAATGAGAAATGAAAAGAATGAGACTATGAGAAATGAGCAGAATGAGAATTATGGCAAATGGATAAAAACAAGACTTGGACTTGGGAGAAACTGACAGGGTACAATTATGAGAAAATGGATGAAATGATAAATGACAATCAGAGTCTCCACTCTTTTAGACCATCTGCCATGTATTGCACGTACGTAGGAGTCAAACTGGGTACAGTCATCTTGGTCATCATCAGAGCAGTACATGGGCCTGTGTCCCATGGTGATGATCCATGGACGCACCGCTCGGTTCTCAGGCCTGTTGGCCTCCTGGGAGAGAGAAGCGGAGAGAAAAGACGGTGAAACACACTTGTGAGTGTGTATGTGTGTGTGTGTGTGTGTGTGCGCGTGAGATACAGACAGGCAGGCGGATGGGAGACAAAGAGAAAGAGAGACAATGAAAGATAATGAGCCACTTGTGGATGTAAGATGGAGACAGAGGTGAATGACTAGAGAGAGCAAAACGGGACTGAATTCTTGAGACGAGACAATGAGACTCTAACTAAGATGAGGAGAAAGAGAGGAGACGGAAAGAGGCGGGTGTGCAACTGTGTGCATGTGTATGTGTTTATGTGCATGCCCGCTCATGCCTGTGTGTGTGTGTGTGTGTGTGTGTGTCCACATAAAGAGTTATTAAACAGGGCGTGTGGGGATTCACCTCCAGGTCCTTGCTCAGCCACTCGTACTGTCTGAGGATGAGCTCCTGTCCAAAGTCCAGATAGAAGTAGACCTCGGTGGAGAGAGAGATGATGTGCGCCGGTCCTATGTCCCAGCTGTGGACAGGACAAGTCACACCATAAAAATGATACACAGCCTTGACCTGCTAATGCAAACACACATTAAGTCCACGGACAACCAGCGGGCCTCATCTAGCCTTTCTGAATGTGTGAGAAAATACCCTCGTAAAACACCAATGTGCGAGAAATCTGTGGGACTTGTATCGGCACGTTACATCGCTTTTGATGGCACGCCAGATCGAAATGATTCACCGACCCTACGGCATTGACTCGCAGTTGTGACCTCTCAATCATTTACAAACTTTACTGCCTTGTTTTTTCAGTCAGAGAGGGATTTGGGCGTGTTGACAACATTTATTGTAACTGGCTGAGAGACACAGAGAAGTTCTGTGACAGTGAGTGTGTGTGTGTTTACATGTGTCACGGACTGAGTGGTTTTTTATACTAGTGATCGTGGTATTCCAGATCCTAGACCCAGTAGCCAGGCATCCTCAGCCTCCTTTTACTCCTACCGTCTGATGCACGTGACGGAGGGGCCCTAAGCCAACAGGCCTGCCAGGGTATGGGCCCAGGGACTGAAGAGTAGGCAGCTGGCCTGTGGTCTTTCGGGGGTATTATCTTACTGCCTGAGAGAATGGGCCCTGTAGTGTGCTGTGACTCAGCCACCGGAGGGATGTATAGCTCCTTTGTGCAGTCCCCATATGCCCCTCAGATAGAAGGACAGGGAAATTAAACTAAAAAAGGGGGAGCTCCACTCAACTCTGTTGCCAATTTCTCCAGGGCTGGCCGATTCAGCTCATTAATGGCTACTTAAATACCGCAGGAGGTATGGTAAACTTTCACGTGATACTTCATATGGGGGCCCCTGAAGGAAAAATAATGCCCTCTTTTTCCTAGCACTGGGTTCGATACTAGCGTCCACTTTTGATGTGGGGTATTCTTCCATGGACTAAAATGCGCGTGCGGTTATTTCACCTACTCAGGCGCAGCACTTAAAAAGTTTCTCTCCGGAGAAGAACGACCACAAAACAGATCAAATATCACGCATGTTTTCCTCTGGTCTTACCTGTACCATAGGCCCTCAGTATCGCCAGGCATGCTGAAGCGATTCCTGTAGTTGGAGAAGTTGCTGTAAACAAACAAGGAGATAGAGAGAAAGCTAATGAGATACATGGACTGTGCAATCTGTGTGCCGAAAATATCTAGACAACACTAATTAGCACCACAGGCTTCTGCTCTCTATCATTCTGTGGAGTCTATGCCAAAGCCCATAAACAAAGCTAATTCTAGACTGCAAACGTCTTCAGAATACAGTGTGGCTACATTCCTTAAGGTTAGTTCAAAATATAACGAACTGCAATTCTTAAAATTACCGTCCAACCTCGGCGTAATTCTTTTGTTATCCCTCTTACTTTTACTGGTGTTTTATTCTCACATTTAAAATGACTTGAGTCTCACAGGTCATGGGATAGGAATGACTATCAGACTGCAGTGCTTCAAATCTGCTTCAAACGTGCATTGAAAAACCAGACTTAGACATTACACCAGCTCTCTGCAGTAGCCAGGATATCGGCGGTTGCATTACTAAGATATGACAGGACGCTTAGTGGTAATCGACCCCATCTACCACGGACACCACCTTCACCGCTGCTAATTTATCAACTCCAACACACTGCGCCAGGCTCCCCGGATCACGACACACAGACGCTTCCTGTAAGACAAGAAGATCCTAAACTCCCAAAACTCCAGACATGTGCCTATAAGAGCACTTGTCCAAATCCACCCAAACATGTGCCGATGTCCAAATATTGGAATTGGCCAAACCAGTGTTGACACACACCACACAAAAAAAGGGGAATGTCTCTCTAGGAAAGCTCTACCAAAATCCTGAAGCATGTTTTATTTTTTACGGCTCATAATTTGGCCTTAAAAGTTGAAGCCAATCTTCTCCCTGGCCCATTAACATAGCCAGGTGATGGGGATGATTACTCCCCTATCTTATATAAGAGAGAAACAAGGTGCCAGGCAGTGTACCAGCCGGGACGGGTGGGACATCGCAGAAACCCCTGGGTGGATGACGCTGGGCCTAAAGGTCATGAGACAGGGTTAATGTAGGGTTGGGGGTAACCAGAGAAGTACAGAGGTCAGAGGTCAAAGGCCGGGGATGGGGTCAGGAGAGGAGGGCCATAGGGAGGCCTTTACTAATGCTGAATAAGTCCAAAACGAATGGCACAAGCACTCTCTGTAGACCTTGAGGTTATGAATAGGATAATAACTGGTTACAGGTCAGCTCGTGATCAGTGATCATTCAAGGCAGCCTTTGCACACACAAAAAAAGACCATGGTACCACGGTAATCAAAAAGGCATTTTCACATCACTCTGTTCTATAAATTCAAATGACCCCAATCCTCAAGAGGATTGATGCATTGAAAAATGGTATTGTCCTTATTTCCTATCATATCTTGAAACTGATGTCATATTCTAAAAAAGAAAGAAAGAAAGAAAGAAATCACTCTGAATGATCATAACTGATTACAGAAGTCCTAACTCGTAAATAAACGAAAGCCATACTCCGCTGCAAAGGAAGCAGCTTTGGAAATAAAGGTCATCATGAGATCTCAGCAACAGGAGTTATATTGGTATAATAAAAACATGGCACAGAGCCAGGAGCACTGTGTCACATGTTCCTAGGTCCATACCCCCATCTTGTGGTTAGCCAGAGAACCAGCAGACACCGGGTTACCTGGTGATACTAGAGGACATGAGACCCAGGGGCCTCCCTATCTCCAGACAGCACACCTATTACGCTTCACACAATTGACATTTAGAAGTCCCTGGGTAGCAGGACGGGAAGGGAAGCTATCAAGGTTATTTAGTAGTGTAATACGCAGACTCTCTAGGAATTCACAGGGTGATAAAATCGGTCTTGTCCTGTGGGAGGAATGATTAGCTTAAGAAATTAAGTCAGCAGTGTAGTCTATAAACGTTTCCCTTTCCCCCCCACTCCATTACTGCAGTGGAAAATCAGATTAGCTCCAAATACGACACGCTTCTGTTTGTTTCATTAATCTGCATTATGGGAGCGTAATGTGACTTGTGAGTCATTCCCCGTGACCTCCGACAACACGCTCGTTCCCACGTGCGTGTTTGTGTTTCCACGAAAACATACTGTTGAGATACAGATCTGCGGGATGTTTCCGAGGGCTGGGGACGTCAGATGCAATGTGGACGGGCTGACGGCTAAACCGACCCAACAGGATGGCTCCCCCCAAGAATCAAATCCGCCCTTTCATCTACTGATGAGCCTCGAGTCCGCAAGATGCCCACTTAATCCAGGCAGTTAGAGAAATTAAAGAAACCAGTGTAGCCTGCAGGAAACGTGAGTATCACTAACTCACGTCACAGGCTATTGTTTCAAATGGCAACAGTCACTTCCCATTCCCTCTGAGGGCCGGATGATCTATACATTGTGCCAAGGGGAACAAAGACGGTCTTGATTGGGGCCTTAGCGTCTCGTGTGGACTCGCTGGCCTCATGCTGTTGGAATGCTGACTGACTACTCTTGTGGTCAGGCCCGTTCAATTGCCTTTTTACTTGGTAGCTCTTGAGGCTGGAAAGAGAGAAAGGGTAAAAGTCAGCTGCTGGGAGATTTGGGTTCTTAATGGTGCTCCCACAGAACAAAACAAATACATAGGTACTGTATAGGGGTGAGAGAGAGACTAGACTCCTGGTTATGCAATGCAGTGAGTTGGTGGTTGTTGATATCGGGTTCTAATATCAGGTGGCGTGGCCAAGTTAAACAGACTACTGTTAGCAGCTCCTTAATTAAGGCCAGGCGGTAGGCACATTACACATAGCCAGGGCCAGGCAGGGACTGTCAGAGGATTCCAGGGGCACATAAATATTATGGTGCAGGATCAGGGCTGTTATATATCCTCCATGAAGCAAATGTGTGCATACACACATGACACGACCAATTCCAGCAGATGGGCTAGGAATTTAACATGAGTTAGCAGTTGATCCTCAGGATATAACACTGGGGCCTCTGTGCCTGTCAAAGCTTTGTTCTCCTTATGCAAATATTCCAGTGAGTTGAAAACCTCGACCAAGACATCAGGGGCTAAAATTGTGGATTGACTTTGGAACTGACTTTGAAGTATCTGGCATCTGGAGGAACATGAGGATGAACCCCTGAAAGGGTTTGCGTTTATGGATCGCGGTGCAATGTTAAGTAATGTCAATATGTTAATATAACTCTAGCACTCTGCTTAAACCTAAAAGTCTTAAACCTAAAGCCCCCGATAGCTCAACCAGTTAGTGTGCAACCATGTAATTTAACGGTGTGGGTTTGACTCCTGGTTCATGCTGTTTTCATCTCTCCTCACTTTCCCGTATCTTTTCACTGTTTACTGTCACAAAAAAAAAAATAATAATAATAATAACAATAAAAAGAAATCGTTCATGAAGACAAATGTGGTAAGGTCAAACCTGTGGTTAGGTGAATTTTAGTGATGACTCAGAT
Organism: Parasudis fraserbrunneri; assembly: GCA_900302295.1. Classification (NCBI taxonomy): domain Eukaryota; kingdom Metazoa; phylum Chordata; class Actinopteri; order Aulopiformes; family Chlorophthalmidae; genus Parasudis; species Parasudis fraserbrunneri. The sequence goes on from OMKL01014911.1 coordinate 14,179, forward strand.
GAGTGAACAAAGAACAAAACAGGAGTTCTCACACAAAGTTCCAACCAGGCTCCTGTCTTTTGGGGCCTTCTTTCCCAGTCCCATAAGTGTTTGTTTTTGGAGAGCGTCGACTTGTTTAGATGTTGGTGGTTCCTGACGCCACTCCAGCCCTTAGAAACTGAAATAGCTCCCATCTGCTCCAATGGTACAGTGAATCGTTCTCGACAGACCAAAGTGTTCTGTACAGTGGAAAAGCTGTGGTTGACAGAAAAAGCTTGTTTTTCTGAGCTTCACCCACCCACCCGCTACGCA
>OMKL01015142.1:2930-12936 GCA_900302295.1 Parasudis fraserbrunneri
GGGGGGGGGGGGGGCAAGGGAGCATGGGAAGGAAGAGAAGGATGTGGGAGAAAAAGGGAAAATTAGAGGGGAGAGAAATGGATGTGAGAGGATGTGAGGGGCCCTGCCCTTTATGTAAGACTGTTTTTATGTTCTAAGATGCTTGTTTGTTACAATCATGGACCCAGGTTCAGGCCCGCCTCAACTAACACAAACGCTGGAAATGAACATTTCTAACATATCGAATTGAGCAATTCAGTCGATTTGTCAATAGCAGCAGAGTCAGCAGAAGGAGGCCTACAGTATACACCCAGGTTATGACATTTTATTACACTCCCACACAAGAATAAGTATAGTATAACTTCAACTGGTACTCATCCCGTATCAAGTACCTGGGAGTAAGTTTACCCAGAGATCTATCACAGTTATTTGATATTAATGACAGTTGCATTAACAAAAGAATATATATGATGACCTCAATGGGTGGGGCTTGCTCCCTCTCGACTTTGGCAGCAGAATCAGATCAGTTAAAATGAACATTCTTCCCAGACTGATAAATCTTTTCCTGTCACTCCCAGTAGAAATCCCTCAGAAACAATTTAGAGAATTGAATAATCATATTTCACGATTCATTTGGGACAAAAAGAGACCAAAGCCGGGTGAAATTCTCCTGCTGCCAGAGGAGAGGGGGAAAGGGGGGGGGGCATGGCCCTCCCATCTTCCAAGGGATTTATTATTTATCAGCTGGGTTGAGACCTCTTGTAGTCAAATGGAATAGATACACCAATACAGTCATTGCTTGGTTGTGTTGGTAAGAAGAAGGAGATATTACAGATGATGAGTCAATGGGTGAATTTCTCACTGAAAGTATGGGTGGAGGTGGTCAAACGATTCCAAACTGTTTAGATGGCTGGCATATTTCATTTAATTTAATTTAAAACCATTTAAAACTTGATGAACCATTGAGGTTGCCATTATTTACAATGATGTTGAGTGTACAGACAAGTTAAAATAAATAAGACAAACACAGATGAAGACAAAGAAAAATCAGTTAAAACGGTTACACATTGTAGCAGGGTGGTTTGCAATCATGGTTTCAAACTGTCCACAGGTTCCAAAGTATTGATCTTTGGGGAGTGTTGAGGATCGTTCCAAGAATTTGGAACACTAAAATAAAAGGCTGACTTTCCAAATTCAGACCTTACTCCGGGGACCTTAAGCACAAACCAATCATTTGAGGGGGTAAATAGGGCCCAAAGTTCTAATCCAGCATTATTGTGATGTAAGGTGCTAGATTTCCAATCAGGGCTTTATAGATAAACAAATACCAGTGAGGACCAGCCTTATCATACAGGATACAATGGTGAGTACCATAGCTATCAATTAAAAGCTAGGCAAATCTCCTTCTGTTCAGAAATCAAACAGTTACCACATTTAACGTGTAGGTAGAGAAACAGTGGTTTTGTTTTTGTTTGAGTTTACTGCCTTCCAAAATGTTGCAGGGTATGAGTTGGAGCTAGTATTTAAGCCAAAATAATAATTTGATTTGGCGTTTCTCACAGATTGTGCATTTATTTGTAAATTGTCTAAATGTAGACCAATGGGATGGATCCCCAGTGCATCTAGCAAAAGACCAGGCCCTATTCCCTTCCCTAAACAGAGCCGATAGTTCAGGGGAAAGCAAAGGACTTGATCTATCTTTTTATTCTAAGCTTTTTGAAGGATGCATGTTTATCAACTATTGATATGAAGGTCTTTATGAAATAATCCAGAGCTAGTTCGACATCTGGGATTACAGAAGTATACTAAATATCACTGTGATGGAGGTAATTTATAAAGGCTTGATCGTTAAAGTTTTCTAACACAGGCTATTGGGCAATGATCGCTGATCAAAAACACCAGAAGCAGTAATTCTATAATTTCTATTACAAAATATTAAGTCTATTATAGTTGACTTTGTATGGTCTTTTAGATTAGGCCTGGTAGGGTCAGTAATTACCTGTGATAAAATGAGATTGCTGCACACTTCTTTCAAATGGTCAGATACAGTGGTCAGCCAATTTAGGTTAAGTTCACCTAAAATTAACATTTCTGACATATCGAATTGAGCAACCAATTCAGTCAATTTGTCAATAGCAGCAGAGTCAGCAGAAGGAGGCCTATACAACCCCCACCGCAACAAATGACTCACTAAACGCCAAATTAACCTTTACTACAATAAATTCAAAACATTTTGGCATGGTGACGGTGTGCAGAACCGTGACAGAGAAGCTTGGTTTTATGGCCACACCACCTCCTCTACCAATTCTGTCTATTCTGTGCACATTGTAGCCATTTAAAGCTACATCAGAGAATCACTGATACTCTTCTTTAGCCAAGTTTCTCCTGGCACCAGGCTATCAGGGTCCGTTTGTGAAACCAATATATTTAGTTGATCTAACTTCTGCTGCTGAAGCAGACTTCTAACATTTAAATGAATTATCCCTAGGCCTTTTCTATTTTTGAAGGTAAGTGGGTTAATTACAGAGTTTGGAGTAGGATCAGAAGTGGTGATAGAAGGCTGTAGGGGGATTGTAATTAAATCAGAGACAGCAACAGTACAATTTGAATAGTGAACAGGGTATCTAACGGTAATTCTAACAGGAATGAATAAAGGAGTAGTGTACTGATCATCTTCGAGGATGGGGGTCAAATCAACTATTGATAGAAAGGGGTCAAATCAGGTACGAGTGACAGCCCAAAGCCTGGACTGGAGCGTAAAGTCCTGATCCTGATCCTGATCCCAAAGGTACCAAATCCTGACAAACTGGGGGGGGCTTGGACTTGTATGATATCTGATAGATAGATACTTTATTTGTCCCCGCGGGGAAATTAGTATGCAGCACAATCACAAGGCATTTCATCACAACATCACATGAGTAATCAATAGACATATCTATACACATAGCCTACTTACTTCGCATCTCACAATAATTTAGGTGTAAAGAAAAATGAGAAAAGGAAAAAGCCAGAGCAATAGTTAGGATGGGGGCAACTCCAGCCCAGACCAGCTGGACATCCTTTGTGACCAGGAAGGAGTGGTCAAAGTGCATGGGGGATAAGGTGCTACTGCGTTGTCAGGCAGAGGGGGGGATCAGACACGGAATTACTAGGCACAGAGGTGGCTGGCTCCCATCTGAGAGATTGTAACATTTGCAACATGTTTGATGAGAGTAACGTGGACCCGGCCCTGATTGAGACGGACCCAATTCCAATTTAAACAGTGCCTGTCTGTCAGAAAATAAATAGAAATTGTCAATGTAGGGGATTTTCCTGTAAGTGCAGTATGACCCTGACTTATGTCAGCATCACAAGATCGTAGATATAGTCAATGGGTCTATTTTGGTATTACTTTAATATGCAAAAAAGGGGGGGGGCTTAATAGTTTTTATAGTCTATGTCAGACATATGGGTTGGGTTGGGTAGACAGGACTTTTACAGGTATTTACAGCTTTGTGATTATTTTTGTAAAAAGGTAAAAGGTTCTAATCCAAGAGTGCCACCAATAGTTCTCCATATATTTATTGATGCTTATAACTCAGGAAGCAATAAAGGTCTTGTAAGTAAGTTAAGTCCTAAGGATAAGGACACTACAGACTATGTGAAACAAAGACGGGAAAAAGAGCCGGACATGGAAATGACTGAAGACATGTGTCTGAATGCCTGGGAAACACAGTTGTCCTCCAACAACTCCCGGACCTGGAGAGACTTCTGTTGGAAAAACCTGATTCGCTTTTATTTATCACTCCCAAACAGAAGTCTAAACAAACTGCCACTCGGCAATGCTACCGGAGGGAATGTGGAGAAACCATGGGTGATCAAAAGTCATGTTTTCTGGTTTTGTCCCTCTATTCAGACTTTCTGGAAGGAAGTAGCGACAATCACTTAAAAAACACCTAGGTTTTAGTATCAGTTCAACATTCAACATCCCTCTATCTTGGACATATCCCTGACGGGCTAAGTACAGATGATAACTACCTCCTAAAGATCTTACTGGCAGCAAGCAAAAAGGCCATTACTAAACACTGGCTTCAGAAAACCTGTCCTACCGTTGGCCTCTTCTGTCAATATCGTTAAATACCTACATCTTCTAGAACAGCTGACCTGCTCCATACGGCTCCAAAAAGAACTGGGAGAAAGACGGTGGGAAAATGGTGTGTTTATTTAGCCAATGAGACAGATCTTTCATAAGTATTGTATGTATCTTGTGTGATATTTTATTTTAAACTACATTACATTTCCATTTAGTCATTTAGCTGAGGCTTTTATCCAAAGCGACTTACAAATTGTGTGCAACAAGTCAGCAAGAGGGTTCACCTCTGGCAGTTAAAGGTAAGTGGTATTGTTCGTCTAACAGTGCCAAACTTGAGTGCTTCACTTTGAGTGCTTAGTAGTATTGACATAGCAGCGTAGTAGTATAGGCATAGTAGCACAGTACATAGTATTATAGACATAGTAGCATAGTAGTATTGATATAGTAGCATAGTACATATAGTAGTAAAGATATAGTAGCATAGTAAATAGTGTAGACAAAGTAGCATAGTACCTTTTTTTCTTTTTTTTTCAGATATTGATTGAAAAAGTGTGTTTTTAGTCAGCGGCGGAAGATCGGGCGGGTTTCAGCTGTCCTGACTGTGGTGGGAAGTTCATTCCACCACCGTGAAACCAGGACAGAGAATAGCCTGCTTAGTTTCGATGAGCCCCCAGGAGCCCGGAGAAGAGTGGGTCTCAGGCGGCCAGAAGATGCAGAGTGTAGGGGTCTTGAGGGTATGTAGTTAGAGACCATTGACTGGAGGTAGGAGGGAGCTGTTCCCCTTGCTGCACGGAACGCCAGGTCAAGAACCTTGAAGTGGATTTGTGTGGCAATGGGAAGCCAGTGTAGGTCTTTGAGAAGTGGGGTGACGTGGGCTGACTTTGGTAGGTTGGAGATCAGGTGGGCCGCTGAGTTCTGTATGAGTTGAAGCGCCTTGGTGGCGCAAGCCGGTAGACCAGCTAGCAGAGCATTGCAGTAGTCGAGGCATGACATGACTGCCGGTCGTCAAGGACCACACCTAGGTTCTTGGCAGTCGGGGACGGAGCCACGGCTACATTCTCCATTCTTCAGTCAATGGGGAGGATTCAGCTGGCAAGTGAAGTAGTTTTCACTAGGCAAATTCGCCTTGATTTACTGATCATCCCATGACCTCACATTTGTTTGCTTTTTTGTTTGTTGTTTCATGTTTACTTACTGCTTACTGTCCTTATAAGCTGAAAAATATTCATAAATAAAAAGTTTAAAATAAAATGTATTAAAAGATGCTTGTTTGTAACTCTGTATGTGCTACTGTTTTCATGTTTTTCCATCAACCTGCCCAGGGACCACAGATGGAAATTAGTCCTCTTGGCTATATCTGGCACATTTACATTTATGTTTATTAATGTGCATTGTCCCCCTGCCTTTTTATTTATTTATTTATTTTATTTTTGTTATTAATTTATTAATTTATTTATTTAAACCTCAAACTGCAAATGCAATGAACCATTTTTATGAATTTATTCGGATCTGCTACTCTTCCTGGGGTCCATGCAGAGTATGAAATAAGCAATTACAATAACAACATTTTTTTTTTTTTACCATAGGCATGTAGTCAGTGTGGTGCAATGCATAATGACTTCAGTGCTACTGGAACCACTTCCAATTATAAGCTCATTTCATTTTTTCCAATGCTTCTCTTCTTTATAGTCACATTTCCTCCATTTTCTCATTACGCAGTAACTGTCGTCCCTAGTCAAACGACTTTATGTTTTTTTCCACTCTGGGTTCCCACGCTCAGGCTGACGCTAAATGACTTTTCCCGTTAATATAAGAGAGTATTTCCCACGACCTAGAAACTACGTTTTTTCTCGTCGTGTGTTTATTAGTTTCAGTTCTGAAAAACTGTAAAGGGATAGATTTACGTGAAACAAGCTGATACAAGCCGAAAAAAACATTCTGGTCAATTTTTTAATTCTGAAAAATTCTGAAAAGAATTTATGATTCTGAACTTCCCATATATTCTATGATTTTAGATAATTTAGAAAATTCGTAAAATTTTTCTTGTCTGGGACATGACCAAGAATCGATGACGGGATATTCATTCAATCATTATATTTTCACGCTGAAAGGCTCTTAGAACAGAGGCTGCTGTGTGATGCCTTGTCATGTACCTGCATTGAAAGTCCTCGTTTTGGGCGTCTGGGTAGTGTAGAGGTTAAAGCACTTGCCTACTACTACAGAGACCCGGGGGTTCAAATCCTGGTAGCGGTTCTTCCGGCTTGGTCAGACGTTCCAACGAATGAACGAACGAACGAACGACAGTGTTTGCAGGTGTTTACTGGTTGTACTGGTTGGCTTGGGGTGCCTGTTCAGTGGGGAGGGGATCTGGGGGAGATAGCATGAACCTCCGCACACGTTACGCTCTCCCAGTGAAACTCCTCGCTGTCAGGTGAAAAACAAGCGGAGAAGATATGTGATAGTCGACACCCTCTCCAGACAGGATAGCGCAACAACCAGGACCATGACACACACAGGGAATTGGCATAACGACAAAATTGGGGAGAAAATGGGAGAGAGAGAAAAAAAAAAAGTTCTAGTTGTTCCAACAAAAGATCTGTATCGCTGACCAGGTGACAGATATATTGAGACTCTGTTCCTCCAGCACACATCTTACAAAACGATGACAAGCCGTCATACGGACGTAGCCGACGTCGTGGAGATAGTAGTCCCACTTTTTAGACACTTGCTGCATCGTTGTCCTGTAGTACTAATACAGGGCTTAAAAGAAGATGTTTTGTAAAAGAAAATTCACAGTTGTACTGGAACCATCAAAAAGTACAGCTTTATTTATCCCAAACTGAAGAGGAACTGTCCCAAGTCCCCCAAAAATATGGTTGTATATGAATTTAGCCTTTTTTTGATCTACTTTCCTGGAACTGTCCCTAAATCTATTTTGTAGCGTCCCAGACACAATTTTTATCATCACCGAGATGCTGGGACACCATTATTTTCTAAAGCCCTGAACGCAGGACAGGTGCAAGCTGGAGAGGACCTAGTGGATGGTTTGTGACAAGAGCGGTCATAAGGGAAAATGGGAACATTTAAATGTGCATCATACCTCAGCCATATCAATGGAGCCCACTGCCAGGGTCTTGTAGCCCAGAATGGTTCGGTTCTTGTATCTCTTCCGCCTCTGAAGCATGATCTGTAGCTTGTTTCCTTCCCGCTTCAAGAAGTGTGGGTACTGTGTACAGACAAAAGAGTCTGAAGTGTAAATTCGCTTACTCTGCAATTTCAGCGAGGAAGAGGCGTACGTATGCACACACTAAACCATCACCAGGTGATACAAACAGCAGTATGATGAAGGATGAAATAGGAAAAGATAAAGAAACGTGCCAGCTGGATTAATGCTCCCTCTGTGTTTTCAGGTCAAAACATTGCTGAATAAACCACCAAGGGAGCATTAATCCATTGTGCCGGTATTCTATTTCATTACCATGGCAAATTCTCCGGGGGATAATGATTGAGGTTGAAGGTTGAAGGTCGAAGGTTGAATAACCGATTACATGAAATGGAACTACAGTAATTTGATTACAATTAAGGTAACTCATAGGTTATAATGGCAATAAAAACAACAGTAATCAGATTGTAGGTACTTTAAAAAAAAATGTGATCACTTGATGATTCTGAAACACGGTTGAGGGGAAAAAGGCTTTAAGCTCAAGTTTATAGACCACAATATACTTTGAAATAATGATTGATAATGGTTATTGTAGATGAGGATATCAACACCATTCAAATTACAGTCCGTTCTTTTAACTGCATATTGTATGGAGGCGAATTAATCTGAAAGTAACCGAAAGTAATCAGATAAGATTAGAGCCTTTGAGTATTCCAGTGGATTATGTAACTGATTACATTACTGATTTAAGCAGGTAATCAATAATCTGCAACGGATTACGTTTTCAAAGTAAATCCCAGTTGAAAGTAGAGCTTGTAGCTTGCGCATCAAAAATGTGTTATTCATGTAATGTATGGTAGCTCAGCAAACAGGTCTTTAAGTGTAGGTGAGGTAACATTTTTGAAAATGTTTTTTGAAAAAGTGGATACAAAAATGTATAGTATATATATATACACTATACTATACTATACTATACTATACTATACTATACTATACTATACTATACTATAAAATATATACATTTTCCTCTGTTAGTGGTTCTCAAACGTTTCGGTGTCAAGGACCCCCGAACTGATACATATCAGGCCACGGACCTCCATTTGATGAGATGTTGTCTCAGGGACCCCCCCCCCATCTGAGAAGATTCAGTAATTCCATAACTGTCTATACTGTCGGCGGGCGGACAACAGTAGAGAGAGTGAAACCTATAAACAGAACAGTCATTCTTATACACTCTCTCGTTGGGCTACAACTTCTAGTCAATGAAATAATAGTGACATTTAAATAGTCCCCATGTCTCTGGGGACCCCCTGGAACCCCCTCAAGGACCCCCCATTGAGAAGCACAGCTCTATGGGATGTGAAAAATTTAAAGTGCAACATCTCAAAAGTACCGTTCTCTGAACCGAGATAGAACCTTATAATTCAAAGCTCACAACGCCGCTGTGGCCATCACAACCCTGGCATCTAGCCGCCGTGTTAACCCTGTTCTCTCTGTACTCTGGTCTGGAGTTTCTTTATGGTAGTGTCTGGATCCAATCACCCGGAGGGACGTTTTTAAATGTATTTTTTAATTTATAGTCAGCGGGAATATAAGATTCGGGTTAAGGTAAGGGATAGGTTTATAAACAGCCTTTTAGGTGAAAATTATGATGAGTTACGGCTTTGCAGCTTGGCCAGCAGGTGAGGACCCCCTTCCAGATCACAGCCAAAGTCCCTCCAGGCGATGGGAACTAAGACACCACCCTTCTCCACCGTGGGGGACTTAGCCTCGGTTTTCAGCCACTCTCTCTGCACTCCGGTTCGGACCGTCCTTACCTGCAGTGAAAAGGTGAGTGCCAAATCTGTCTCCACCGAGCCACTGGGGGGCAGCACTATCTCATGAGACCTCAGAACTCTTTTGGAGCCCTGTGTGTGGGGGGAGTGACATGGGAACACGGGTTAAAGGGAAAATCCACCCTGAAATAGAATTCACATTATGTTATTTCTGGAATACTTGGCATGGCTCAGATTTCGATTTGTGAATATGAACAAGTCTGTCCCTTTGGCTTAACATTAGAGAGAGAGACGAGACCCTGGCGATGACGTCGTCAAGAGACAAATCCTAGAGCTGCTCCATAGACAGTGAATACACTCCTATGACAGTACCCATGGCGATGTTACCGGGTACGATCTTACCAGATATGGGTACATTTTCTGATTCAGAGCAGTACGGTACAGTACAGTACAGTACAGTACAGTAGTGAGCGCCCTGCATTTAAATAAAAAGAATCTGTACGTAATAGCTCAAACAAACACTTAATGTGCCCACAAAATCCGCCATCGATTCAGTGTCGACGGACCAACTCCAGAAATGCGATGCCTCGATGCGCTGACCTCCAGCTTAGGGAAGCAGTGGTCTGAGTTTGTTGATATTGACTTAACTGTCCCAATGATCACCGGAATAGATCATGTAAATTCTGTTTGAGGGTCCAGGGAGCAGCGGTCTACAAAGCTCTTCAACGGGTGGTAAAGATGCCACCGATAGATAATGTGACACCATAAACACTTAAGGAATGCACTCTGGGAGGATGTGAGATTATGGTGAGTGTGTGAGTGTGTGTGTGAGAGAGAGAGAGAGAGAGAGAGAGAGAGTGTGTGTGTGTGTGTGACAGATAGAGTGAGCGAGCATGTGTGTGTGCGTGTGATAGTGTGTGTGTAACTGTGTGTGTGCGTGTGATAGTGTGTGTGTAACTGTGTGTGTGTGTGTGTGTGTAACTGTATGTGTGTGTGTGTGTGTGTGACACTGTATAT
>OMKL01015155.1:4125-18390 GCA_900302295.1 Parasudis fraserbrunneri
AGCCACAAAGAAAAAAAAAAAGAAAACATGTTGTGTGACATTCCTCTAATCAACCGTCTATTTCCTTGTTTTCTCTGTCTACAGTATCTCACTTCTGGATTATCCTGCAGGGTGGCGAATGAATTATTACATGGAAATTATTCGCACCTTTAGGTAATCTGTACTGGTCTTTGATTAACAGAAGATGCAAAGAGGTCAGATCACATGATTAAATTCAGTCGCAGGACAACAATGTGCGAAAAGCAATGTTATAGATTAGTCAATTAAACAGACTACTTGATTAGTTGACAGAATCCTATAACTACTAATAAACTAAGAACTTCTTAAGTTGGGGACAGCCCTATGCAACATATAATAATAATGATTAAAGGGACAAAGCAGAGCAGACTCACCTAAGATTTCTCCCAAGCCAACAAAAATTCCTGAGAGGCCAATAAGACTCTTGGCATCATTTCCAAACTGATTCATGGCTCCTATACACGTTCCATAAACCCCGCTGAAAAACGTCAGCTCCAAACCTGGTAGTGAAAGAGTGGTTGTGAATTCACCATTACTAAATAACTACATGTTACCCAATTCATTTTATTATAACTACATTCTATCACTTATGTTGTATGCTTCTATTCTGACATACTGAAAGTACCACACTGCATTCTACCAGACAACCAAGTTGTGTTCATTGTTAACTCACCTGTGTAGGCTATAGAGACACTCAGCAGCAGCATCTCTCTGGTGACAAACAGTTTACATGCTTTGACTGCAAGGGAAGAGCACATGATATGCATGAGATAGCCGTGTCATTTAGGTGTTAATTGTTTAGGGAGAGTGGATGGAGAATTAAAGGGAAATTCCACCCATTTTAAGAATTCATATTTGTTCGTCCTGTGCCCCTGGACAGCTAAGTCAGTGTTTGTGAACACGCACCACTCTCTCCTAAAGCTAGAAATCAGAGGGAGAACTCTCCAATCATTGATGTAACTGGGATGTAAAATCTGGGGCTCCTTAGACAATGAATAGGGCCCTGACTTTATGAGGCCATAAAATGTTTGTGTGAACTCTTACCCCAAATTAGGTTTATCTCATAGCATAACTAGAAGATCTGAAACAGAATTAAAACATAATTTGGGTGTAAGAGCTCACACAAACATTGTATGGCCTCATAAAATCAGAGCCCCATTCATTGTCTATGGAGCAGCCCCAGATTTTACATCCCAGTTTGGAGATTCCAGTTTACTAGCTTTAGGATAAAGTGTTGTGTGTTCACAAATACTGACTCAACTGTCCTGGGACACAGGAAGAACATATGTAAATTCTCAAAATGGGTGGCATTCCCCTTTAAAGATCAAATATTCTAAGCGCTTACCAAAGGCATCCAGAGCCTGGGTGCCGAGGCCTCTGGTAGGTATTCTGCAAGGAAAATAGAGTAATAAGCATGATAAAATCAGAATTTACATCAAACATAGCAGACATTTATACAAGATTCATTCATTCTCCTTGCACATTTATAAACACATTTTTGGTCCTCTTTTTTTTCTAATGGAACGGTGTCTAGTGCCTTTGTGGATACTTTAACACCTTTCTTGGAGAATTTTCTTTTTATTCCCTCTCCCATCTGAAAGGTGTGTACACTACAGTGACAACAGTATTTTAATAGATTCAATGGGAAGCTTAAAAAGAGACATTAAGAAGTAGTTGTTGCAGGTTCAGGTCATTCCCCTGTCCTGTGCAGTTCTACCTAGAAGTATCCGTCCTACTCTAGCATGTCCATACTCACACAACTACCGAGGAGCTCTCTGTGGCTTCGGCCTGTGGCAGTGGCTCCTGTGTCTCTAAGAGCGTGGCTTCTGGATCAGGCTTCCGGATCAGGAAGAAAAGGAAGCAGCCAACCAGGCTGATGACCGTGAGCGAGATGAATACCGTCTGCCGGTCCTTGTCTGAGACACACAACGCCAACATGAGTCAGAAACTTCAAAAGAGATGTCCAGAAAAGTATCACTGGTAAGGGAACTCGTCCATGCAAAGGGGAACCAACTTGTATGACTAGTCATGAAAGAGGACATCGCAGCTCATAACTGAGCCCTTTGCACTGAAGAAGCATATAACTCCGTTTTGACTTTTTTTTATTTAGATCCAAATCACGTGGAGTGTGAATGTGATATATCAGAAGAAAATCGTCAACCTCTACGGTCTTTAACTATGAATGAACACAGCACTTACTATCTTTAGATAATAAAGTTTTAAAACATAGTTCCTCTGAAAACTTAAAACAAAGTTATATGGTTCTTCATCTGAGGTACTCAGTTATAATCTTGTATCATCAAATATGTTAACAAACAGCAAAAGTTAGAAAAAGCAAAAATCTTTTAAGATACCTGATATGTGATCGTGTCCACGCCAAGAAAAATATATGAATAGATTTCCAAAGAATAAACTGTGAAGAGAGAAGGGATGTTATCTAACTCCTCTGCACGACAACATAATGAATATCCAGTAGAAGAATGCTATTGCTAGCTGTACAAAATACTTCTTGGCAGTACATGTTGGAAAGGAGATTTACCTGAACTGCAGTAGAGCCCAAAATATGCCACTGTTTCTGCCAATTGTGGAGTCAGTGGAGTTGATAGCAAGTATATTTCCTTGAGCTGTCCACAACACTAAAGCACAAAGATTAAGATAAACAATACAGATTAGAAAACATGCCAGAAGTGAAGCAATTATTTGCCAGGTATATATGGCACATAGATACTGTTATCATACCTGCTGCTGCTATTCCAACAAGCACAGAAGCTGTATAGAAGCTCCATGTGTAAGGGTGAATAAACATAGCAATGTACCCACTGTGGAAAACAACATTAAGAAGAATTAGCAGCCTGGAAGAGCACAAATAACCAACATATTAAAGGATAAGGCCAGTGTAATTTAAATTTGTTCTTATTGTCAACATGGCCTACGAAAAGACCAAAACCAACAACGCATTACTTCTACTTACAAGTATGGTCCGTCCAGCCAACACCAGATTATAGCTCATATCCAGAAGTCATAGAACTCCATTGTTATCCAAAAACTGTTAAAACAAGTCACAGAGCTGTACTGTTTGTTTTGGTCAGTATAATTCACCATTGCAATGAACAACAGTAGTTTTTCCCGGAACTAGATTATGAAGTAAACTGTCACTTCATAAAGTAATTCCGGGAAAAACTATGATGCTCATGTTCATCGAAATGATGAATTATACTGACCAAAACAAAAAGTATGGCTCTGTGACTTGTTTTGGGGTTTTTTGGACAACAATGGAGTTCTATGACTTCTGGATATGAGCTATAATCTGGTGTTGGCTGGATGGACCATACTTGTAAGCAGAAGAAATGCATTGCTGGTTTTGGTATTTTCGTAGCCTATGTTGACAATAAGAAAAAAATGAAATTACACTGGCCTTATCCTTTAAGCTAGCATACGAGAGTGGTGGGGACAGTATTGGTCAGTGTTTGGGACTGCGCATACCTGTACACAAGTCCACTAAAGAACATGGACAGTTGAGGTCCTATGACTGCCACCACGGAGGGGGAAATCAAGTTGGATGCAGAGAACACTCCATAGATGATGGACATGCTACAAGTGAGGAGAGGTAGACAGGGTGTATTAGGGTCTATAGCAATAAACCCTTTATCCATAACATTCAAGGAAAATCGTCTTTATAAAAATGTATTCATAGTCACAAGTTGTAGTAGTTGAATTTATCCATGTTTTAAGCACTCTGTTGTTCATAAAGTCACGAGAAATGTCTGGCTTAGCAACACCACAGTCATATCATCGTATCTAGTATGAAATACCTCAGTCCACTGGCTTGCAGGGAACTGAAACTTAACTTTGTTACCCAAAACTGGTTACCTAAGATGTAATTATCCTTCGAGTGAACTCTCCGTGTGTGGCTGATCAAATCAGGCTTTGTTGCCATGAGGTCAGGTCTGGACTCACCCTGAACATGTATAATGTACATTAGCCAAGCTCAATGGCTGTGTGTGTGGTTGTAATAAAACCAATGAGTTACCTTGTGTATCCACTACCATTGAATTGAGTGTGGTTGAGGGTCTTCAAAACTGTTTGCTGGAAGGATAAAGAAAGTGTGGTTGGTTACAGTATCGGCTAAAGTGCCATCCGATATATATAGAACAGATACAGGATTTCTCTGTTTTATCAGTAAGTTCAAACCTACCTCTATATTGCCACATGTCTGAAAGGCAGTGAACATGAACATAAACCCAAACCCCAGGATGACGATGTTCAAGAGCATCTTTCCGTCTGGAGTCATTTTGAAGGCTGTCAAATTCTTTAATGGCAAGAGTAAAATAAACTACCAGCGCCAAAACTAACAGCGTTCATCTGAGGACAGAAGAGCAGAAATGTAATCAGAAAGTAAACTTAATTATCTCAACTTTATTCGTTGCTACATCTACGGCGAACCAACTGCAAACATACCCAAGACTAACATCATAGTGGAATACAATTATTCTTCTAGCCATAACAATGATTGGCCCACCTTGATCGCAACACAGAATCAAGAAAGACGGGCTGTTTCCTACCATAATGATAACCTTATTATGACACGCAAAACAACTCACCGGCAGTGCTGAAGCTTTGTCTGCGAGTATGGCTTCTCTTGTTTGTGCAAACTCACGGCCCCGTTAACACAATCTCAAGCCCTTTATAGCATACTCAATACGTTTTTCCAGTCATGTGCTGTAAGTTGCTGCTAAATAAGCTGTGTACAAGACGACACTTTTTCCGTCTACAGAACGAATTCGCCAAGAGTATTTTCACACAACACCAGTGATGTACACAGTACCGAAACTGTAAAGTGTGTCATGTGAATCAATCAGCTGACTAGAGAGTGCTTCTTCTTCTATTTCGATTGGTGGCAGGTTGCACGCTAGTTTGTAGCATTACCGCCACCCACTGTATTCTGTTCTGTTGACAAAAACTCAAAAACATTATATAAGCTCGCGTCAGTTCTGGCTAGCGTAAATGTGGTACGGGAACCTCCAAATATCAGACACAAATGTGAGAGGCGTAGACTTTGGACTAGACTTGTAAATATGCCTGAACACAGACTCGGAGCGAAGTTAAATCTTTAGTGTGCGAAGTGTGATATTCAGGACATTCAGAGTACGTTTTCCTCATTTTGTTATGAGCTTTGGGAGAGATTGAAAACGAAACCCATTTTATGTTTTACAAGTTCAGTTCTTTATATTATAAAATACGTGTATATGTGTACTCTAATAAAATTTCACCTCTGATCATTTATTTTGGCTAGATTATTATGAGACTTTTAGTATGTTTCAGGAAAGATTGTATTTGGCAAATTGTATTTGTAAAGCATGGGGGGGAGACAACACTTTGTATGTGTGAACTGGAGTTTAATGAAGTTGACTTGACAAAGCCAACTTCCTGATATTGTAATTGCCTTTTTTGTCATCTTCAGGGAATGCCCGTGGGGTGTGCTTGTGCTTTTTGTATGGATGGCTCACTTCTATCCTTTCATTCACTCTTTTTCTATCCTTTTTTTTTTTTAAATAATAGACTTATAGAGGGCGTGGCTACTATAAATTTTTAAGATAGAGCCTTCCAACCTGCTATACAATTTTAGGACAGGCACAACTAATGAATGTTGATGCCACCCCTCTAAGCTTTACAGCATTTCTCTACTGAAAGAACAGAGAGAGGGAATTGGTATCTATGTTCTTGTCTGACTCTGGGGAAGACGGTAAGTGCAGTTCCCATAATGTTGGCGTGTTTCTTTAACATCTTTCTGTGGATTACAGCTTGGCTTTGTCAAGCCAACTGTTGTTCACAAACTTTACATTCTAGTTTTTATGTTGTACACCATTGCATGTAAGTCTTGTAAGTCCATGTGGGCTGGGTGCATGACATTATAATAAAGGCTAGAATGTAAAGTTTGTGAACAAACTTTAAGCTGGCTTGACAAAGCCAAACTGTAATCCACAGAAAGATATTAACATTTCCAACAAGCCAACCCCCAAGCGCGCCAAGCTTAAGACCCACCTCTTCTCCCTTTCTTATGGCCTACCCTAGCCATGCCTGGTCTGTGATCAACTCAGCCTCTTAGTAAGTTTAGTTAGTTTAGTTTATGTTTTGTTAGTGTATGGAAAAGCTGATGGGAACATAATTAGGCTGACTGTCTTCTGCACCTGACTAACTGTCTGTTCTTGTCTCTGCTGTGAGTGGGTACGTTTCTGTGAGTGGGTACGTTTCTGTGAGTGGATGTGTTTCTGTTAGTGGGTGTGCTTGTCGTCTTGTGTGTCTGGTGGTGGGCTTTGTTTCATGTTTGGTTGTGTGGCTGTGGAGCCTGTCTGTCTGTCTGTTCCAGGCCAGCTCCTGAGGTGAAAGCAGTGCCCTGGTTCTGCCTCCCACCCTGGCCCCTTTTACTTAAAGGGGAACAACACCCAAAGTAAGAATTCCATTTTGTTATTTCCATTGCCTTGGAAAGTTCAATCAATATTTGTGAACATGAGCGACTCTCTCCCAAAGCCAAAAAACAGAGAAGTAAGACTCAAACGTGTGATGTCACCAGGTATAAAGTCTGGAGCTGCTCCACTGGTAATGAATGGGAGACTATAGTATTCTATAGTAGTGTTCTCAGTTCTGAAACAGAAAATGTACCCATATACTCAGAACATTCCTCTGAGTGCTGTCAGTATCATCTTTATCAACATCTTTCCCAATTCAGTCTATGGAGCAGCTTTAGACATTTTACCTGATTACATCACAAATTTGAGTTTTAGCTCTCTAGTTTTGGGATTTGGGAAAGAGTTGTTCGTGTTTATTAATATTTTGGACTGTCTTAGACTATAGGAATAACATGTATGAATTCTGAAATTGGCCATAGTTCACCTTTAAAGGGCTCACACTGAAATCATTTTACATGCAACAATCACTTGGCAGCGCAAGACGACAAAACGACCTTCCAAGGTGCCTTTCACGAAACCCAGGGCCAGCAGGGTGGAAAAGCAAGATTTAATGCATAACCATCATTATATTTCGTACGAGCTTCGCCTATTGGACCTAGGTGAAGCAGTGTGGAGCCCTGATAAATGTACCCCCTGCTGGAACAAGAAGAAGGAATCCACGGAGGAGATAAAGATAAAGTGATATGGGTAGGGAAATAACTCGTACTCATGTAAAAAAAAAAATAATACAGCAGGGATAGCAAGGGGTACTGCAGGATCTGGGGAGACCCAGTGTGTAAAGAAGCTTACACTGTATAAATACACCCGCCATATGCCTGACTGGTCATAAACTAAAGCTAGCCGAATGATATCATCATAGGCTGAAAAACTTGCTTTCCTGTACCGGGGACCCTTTACCGAATTTCCCCACGGGATAATAAAGTATTTCAATTCAAAAAAAAAAAGATGAAAGGAGAGACTGTGAGTGCAAGAAGGTTACAAATTGTGAGCGGGTCAAGGGAGGGGTCTGTGCTTTCCCATGCGTTAAGATGCACACCCCGCTAAGATAGAGTGAGAGCACAAACGGGAATAGGAGAGGTGTCTAGGTGCAGAGTGTGTAAGTTACGAATCGTAACTACAGAGGGAAGAGACTAGGCGGCCCTGTGCTTAACACGCATGAGTCCTCATAATTGGGGAGGAAAACGGGAGGGCCAGGAGACCAGGTAGATGGATTCCGCATGTTACTGGCATAGAAGCGGTTCTGGCATTCTAGCTGGTGATGGTAGAGGAAGGAACGGTATCCTCTGCGCTGAGGACGGAATAAGAGAGACAGCTCTCTCATGCATCCTGCAGGTGACCACCCAGGGACTATCGAGGCGGGTTGCAAGCACAGGCGGCCTTGAACCAGGTCAAGAATCGTAACTAGTAAGAGCTAGAAGGTACTTACTGTGCTGAGGACGGAGTGAGAAAGAGAACTCTCCGACATGCCCAACAGGTAAAACCGGATGAAATGAAATGGGGAAGACCAAGATGCGGCCGTGCAAATGTCTTCCACCGACACACCTCCAAAGAGGGGAGAGGAAGCAGCCACTCCCCTGGTGGAGAGAGCTCTGATCCCAGCCAGTGGGGTCAGGCCCGCTTTGACGAAGGCTTGGGAGATGCCTACACAAATCCAGTGAGAGAAACACTGTTTTGGAAAGTGCTTGGCCTCCAGCCGACTCACCATAGCACATAAACACCTGTTGGGTAGTTCTGATTCTGCATGATATAATGTCAGCATCAAGTGTGGGTTCTTCTCTCTCTTGTCAGCATCCGGAGGCGGGTAGAAAGTGCTCAGGACAATGTCCCTCGAACGGAAGGAGCTCCTGATAGTCTTCGGTATGAAGGTGGGGCCGGCCTGGCCGGACTGACAGGGCGCACAGCCCGCTGATGCGCTTGGCAGATGTAAGAGCAAGGAGGACAGCAGTCTTAAAAGAGCATACTGGTATGGTGATAAACCTACGTTAAATGTATCTCCTGGTCTTGCTAACCAATTGGTTACCTCTTGTCAAAGAAAGCGATATGTGCATTGGACCAGACAGCGTCCTCCTTTTGCGGTGCACTGTGTCCACTTTGATGCAGGTGAACCATTTCTGTAGCCTGTGTATATGAAGCAAGCCTAATGGCACCACCAGGTAGGGTGCTGACATCAGGCCAAGCGGGTGCATCACAGTTAAAGCCATGACTATCCTGCGAGGGCGGCATGACTGTAGTGCCTACAGAATGTCCTCCTGACACTGCGTCAAGAGCACGGCCATCATGGAGGCTAAGTCCAGCAGGATGCCCACATAAGGCATCTGTTGACTGGGGAAAGGGATGCTCTTTTTGCAATTGATGGTAAAGCCCAGGAGGGTGAGATGCTCCACCAAACTGTCTGGTGCACTGTCTCGCCTCCTCCTCGGAGTGACTCAGAACCAGGATGTCATCCAGGTAGAATAAAACCTGTATTCTCTGGCGGTGTATCGGTTCTAGCGCCGTCTTCACACACTTGAAGAACAAGCGGGGGGCCAGAGGGTATCCGAATGGGATCTTCTGATACTCGTAAGCTGTCCCCTGGAGGGCACAGCAGAGGAACTTCTGGTGAGGCGGAAAAATGGGGACATGAATGTAGGCAACTTCTAAGTCTATAGAAGTCCCGCCTTGAGGTGAGCCAGCACCAGCCTCTCGAAGCGGTGTCATGTGCCTGTAGCAGTTGACGTACCTCTCTGTTCATCCACGACTTCTGGTTAGGGAATGTAGTGATCTGTTTGAGGGTGGTCACATTGTCAGTGTTAATATGGCTAGAACTAGTGGTCGTCGTTCCACTCTGTGGAGGGAAAACGCATGGTTTCATCCCTGAGGAAAAATGGATGTAGATCTAGAATAAGATCCCCTTCACACAGCTGAATGCGTAGATGTGCCAGTCACTATATGCAATAGCTGGTGTGTTTGCAGGGAGTAAAGCCCACTAGGCAGATCAGGCACTGTGCTTGGGGTGCCTTCCCACCCCCAACCAATCTGATTAAAAAACAAGACTCAGAGTCTAATAACCACATGGCATCCCTGTGCAATCTTTAGCTTGGCTAACGTATGTTGATGAATTGGGGTCCTGAGATGGCTAGCGATAGTTCTGTGTTGACATTGCGTAGCAGTGAGCCGTGATTGGTCTACTTTTGTGGGTACAGACATACAGATATACATACAGACATACAAACAAACCCTGTTCAAGATGTCTGGCCCCTCTATTACATCTAAGGTAGAATGGACGGCTCTGGGTAAGGCAAACAAGTTATTAAAAAGAACAAATCGAATTGTCCAAAAATAAAGTACCATACAATCGGTTTCCCCAGACCACATTTTTTTTTATTTTCTTTTTAACCAAGAATCAGGCCTTACCCACGCCAGCCAGGATGAGCAGAAATTTGGAGGCGTCTCGGTAGAAACGTAAGTTTATGGGCTGGGGGTAGAGGATGGAGCTCACCAGGTCACCTTTGGCTGTGAAAAAGCCTGAGGGAGAAGTGCGCGCACACACACACAAACACACACACATGCACACACACACGCACACACACAAACAATGGAATGAAAGGAGAGGAAACCTAATGCTACTGCAAAAACTTTGAGTAATGAACTTTGAATGTAATCGTCTCCGACGGGCACAAAACTTTGAGTAATGCCCTCTTCTTAATGATGGTCTGGCAGTGTATCGAGGCATCTCAGTAAAAATCACTAGGATCATCAGTTTCCCTGTCAAACAATCAAGCATCAGTAATGCTATGTATTCTGTAGCATTTAGTTACATTTCTAGACATATTTGTGTATAAAAATAGGTATGCAATCCACAACACATCTTAAAAAACATGTTATGATAACAGATAAGGCGATATAATCAACGATAAATATCACTATATTGTCCAGCCCCAACTTGAAATTGATCTTAAAACCAAAACTCATAGTTTTGGTCTCGCACAGTGTATCAAGTCTTTGAACAAAAAACAACATTTTATGCCCCTTTCTTATCCAGCGATTTTATTTTTATTTTTTTGTTTGAGGACCAATAAGCCAAACATGATCTTTCCCCTGACACTGTGTTCTGCTGCTTTGAGACTCGACCTTCTCTAGTTTTGGACCAGGTCTTGATCTTGACTTGATCTCATCTAGGACAAGTCTTGGGCTGCATTCGGACTCAAATCAGCACATCCCCTCCCCTCGTTGTCTTCCCTTTAGTGAGCCCTCTTGTGATGAAATTCCTGAAGTACTGAAGTAAACCCTTCTGGTTCTCTGCAACGGAAGAAGGGCAGGGGAACACCACCAGTGGAAATCGAATGGTCCTTAGGTCTCATTCAAATATTTGCAATATTAAGCTTTTCTTATTTGTTTGTTTTAACAACCTGGTCGCTTTTCGATGGTGCAGCATATGAACAGACAAGGAATTCACTTTGAATAAAGGTGGGAATGTGGGATACACTTCATGCCGGAAGCTTGCATTTTATACCCTTTGTGGAAGGGAGGAAGGGGATCAAGGGAATGTAAAGCTCCCTTCCTTCTCAAAGGTTGGAAAGGAATCCCACTTTGTTTGATGGCCATTTTTCATCCGGGAACTTTGGCGATTCCCCAGCCACAGTCTTCGTCTCGGCCTGGGTAGTTTTCCTGACCATCAACACTGGTTGTACGACCCCCCTCTCACCTGTGCTTGTGACCACGGCGATGGCCCCTCCCCCTCCCGGCCCTCCGCCCTTGGCCTGGATGAGCTGCGTGCCACAGAAGAGGGCGTGTCTCCGATGCGTATCTGAGCTGTACCTTTCCCCGCCTGGCGGCAGTGGGGTCTTCATCACTGGGACACTCTCACCTGGACAACAGGAAGGGAGGAGGAGAATGAATACTGCCATGTCAACATCTTGAAAGATAATCCCCCCCCCACACATCCCTCGGCTGGTGCTGGGCTAAAAATACCACAAATGATTAGAGGAAGAGCTCGCACACTTGGTTTGACCTGAGGAAGAGCCGTCGGGCTCGAAACGTTGTCTAGTAAACACGTGCTGGAGCAGAAGAGAGAGCGGGTTCTTTTACAGATAATTCATAAAAACCATCCCCTGATGAGCAGGCCAAAACCTAACCTCTTGAAACACTTTCACCCTCTGGCATTCTTTTCGGTACAGACCAACTCAGCACTAGGCCGGAGTAACCAGCAGAAACTCATGTAAATTGTGATCGTTTGCACTGTATTGTGACGGGTGCGCTTGGTGATACTGTGGGCAGCGGTCTCACCTGTGAGCATGCTCTCGTTGACCATGCACTCCCCGACCAGCAGGGCGGCGTCGCAGGGCAGCAGCAGGCCCTCCTGGGGGATGACCAGGCAGTCCCCCGGCACCAGGTCCACCGAACTCACACACTCCTCCTCTGGGATAATACCATAGGATGAAACTTTTATCGTCCCAGACGGGCACACAGCTGTTTAACCCCCTCTGCTGTTCCAACACAGAACTGAAGTACGGACTTCTCAGTACAGGAGGTTCAGTATTCCTAACTTTTTGATGGTTGAGTAGGCATTTTTTTGGGTTCCCCTTCAGTAATCTTAAAATCACTAGATGATCGCCAGTATGCTTAGCATGGTTACAGTCAGGAAGTGGATTTATACTTTACTCCCAGAAATTCACTGACGAACTCTACAACCAAAACAATTACAAAAGTGGATGATTTAAACCCCCATGCGGAACATGTAGTATACTGCATTGAGTGCATTATACCATTTGCACATTAGACTGCATGTAACATCTTAAAGGGATAGGTCGGATTTTTGGACATTAAATTGCATGAAATACCTGCCAGTAGTGTAGTGGATGCATAGCCATTAGCTTACTTACCGAGTCCCGTGGTCGGAGTTCTGGACGGTTTCCGAGCAAACTGGAAAGCAACCGGGGTCTTGAAACCAAAAGGTTTTTATCCACACCACAACACGCAGGCAAAAGCGTTACCTATTTCTAAGACAAAATCATCATCCTCCAGCACTTTGGATTCTGCTCTCACTTAGCACTATTTTTTTCCTTGAGAAAAGCCGGTGTATTACTACACGCTGGAGCTGTTTCACATGTAACGCAGCTGTTTCGCAATTCTGGAGGACACTGATTTTGAGTTCAAAATAGGTAACCCTTTTGCCTGCATACTGTGGTGTGGACTGAAACTTTTTGGTTTCAAGACCCCATTCCTGCTGTGTGCTGCCTGTCTAAAGCTTCCCGGTTCGCTTGGAACCTGGCCAGAACTTCAACCACAGGACTAATAGCTTTGCATCCACTACACTACTGGCAGGTATTTCATACAACTTAATGTCCAAAAATCCGAACTCTCCCTTTGACATGACTATTTGTAAGTTGCACGAGGTAGGGACTCTCACTTAGAAAGGAATAAGCAACTCAAAATCAAGCAAATCAAAAAACACTAAATTCTAACACAGAGCTCTCTCAAACTGGGTCAAAGTGTACAGAACGGAGGTTGGATGTCTGACCTCCTGAGCTTCTGCGGACTTGAACAGCGGTGATCAGATGAGCCATGCTGCGGAGAGTAGTGCTTTGCTGTGGAGGGAAAAGGACGACAAACGCGTACGACTCATTGACGTCCAACCATTTATATGATTAATTTACTATTTATAGGAGTGAGGTCAAATAAAACGTTTGCATGGCGTTGGTGGTCAGTTGATGTTCAATCTTTTCTTTTTTTTCTTCAACAAGTGAATTCATTTTCAAATTCAAGTACTTATTTCACTCCGTTGTTCTAAAAGTAAACCCTTTTAACATTGTTCTGGGCCACCACACATAAAATAAAATATGTATTTTCCCATCAGATGGAATTAATTTCCTCTCATTAAATCATTTTCAATTAAGAGTCAATTAGTATTATCTTCTTGGAAAGAGGATTGCCAGAGGCGAGGTGTTGAACGTCAGAGAGAATGGGAGGATGTGAGTAGTGGAGAGAATTGGAATGTATGATTTGATTTCTCACCATTCTCCAATATAAATACAAATGAAAACATTTGAAATACTGAAGACCCTTTGACATGACAAAATCATCCCATCCAAACCTGATAACAAATAAGTAACTTCAAGTCTAGGATTAGGAAATGGATTTCTATTTCTATTTCCTATTTTATTTTCCATTCTTCATTTCTATTTACTGAACTGACTGAAATTAACGACATGAAGTAATCTTCTGCAATGGTTTGCACCATCATCCTCCCATTAAATGAATACAAATATGTGTATACTCAATGTATGTATGTTATGCATGGAATGTCACTTGGGACGGGCAGCTTTTGGAAAAGGTAAACGGGTGCTTTGGACTCACCTTGCGGACCTCGTACAGAGAGACACCGATGGATAACACGGAGATGACGAAGATGCAGGCGGCATAATAGTAGTACTCGTCACAGATCCACAGGATAATGCTGAACACTTGGAACACGTAAAACGGGTTGAGGACCTTAACGAAGGGGCCAATGCAGAGAAACAGGGAGGGAGAGAGTGAAATAGAGAGGACAGAAGTTATTATTATTAACATTCGTATGTTCGCTTCCAAATAACGGTTTACCAAGCAGTGGCTAAGGAGAAGGTCATATGTCAGTGTGTCAACAATAATGTGAGCAGACATTACTTTGCACATTAGCTCATTAGCTTATTGTGCACATTACTCAAACACATAACACTGTTTAAAAGGATTAATCCTGCTTATTTTTAACCAAGGCCCCATTTTTCTATCACCCGGTATCATATCAAATTGATTCCGGCCAAAA
>OMKL01015169.1:2413-26587 GCA_900302295.1 Parasudis fraserbrunneri
GGGGGGCAGTCAGATAAGGATAGACTGTTCCTTCATCTTTACATTGATCTTCCAAAGGTCATATTGAGTGCAAAGCACAAAGCATTCCAGGTACATGTTAGTATCCCAGTTAAGGTCTTAGTCTAGATAAGGTGTTCATGCATCCACGTATCCCCATCAAGAATATGCCCGTACACATGTTGTGAATATTGTCATTGAGACGGATGTTACACAGACCACAAAACCCAACATTAAATAGGATGTAGTGTTTACATGCCTCAGTATCCCAAGTAATATTGGCATAACCCTCCAATTCTGGTTCCTCATAAATGGGATATGAGCTTATCCCCAGCTATAATAGACAGGATATGGTGTTTACACATGCCAGCTCAAAGACTGAATACTCAACGATCCCGGAGGACATCAGAACATATTAATGTGCATGCAAATGCAGCCATTGCTCCACCATTACAAAATCACCATGGCAAGAGTCCAGCCTGGACTCGCCACTGACACAGAACATCCCCACCTCCCAACAGGTTAACGACGGCTGGTAACTGACCGTTCCTCAGGCTCTCCTGGGCTCCGTACTGACAGTCGGGCCTCTCCTCCTCCGCCTCCCTCTGACACCTGCGCTCCTCCAGCTCTCTGTCCTCCAGCTCCCTCGAGGGCCATCCCTCCGTCACTCCGCTGCTGCGAGAAGCACGTCTCCCTTTGGTCTCGGTGTCCGGCTCCTCGCACTCGGGAGAGTCCAGGCCGTTGCAGACGGGGTGCGGAGGAGGAGGAGGAGGGGACTCCTCGTGTTCCTCTGCGGGCCCCGTGTTGCCGTTGTGTTGGTCTTCCTCCCTCCACTGGGCCTGTCTCTCCTCCTCTTCCTCCTCCTCCTCCCCGACCTCCACGTGAGAGAGGCCGTTACAGTTCACCTCTGGTCCCAACCGCAACACATCCGCATTCACACTGCACTCTGTGGACACTAGAAAAAGGTCATACACAGGGGTACTATTGACCATTTGCAAAATTCCATCTCTTTTTATTGCTGCTGCTAAGTCAGATAAACTTCAAAAGAAAAACTCTGCTATTATCCACCCCCCCCGCACCCCAAGCTAATTACCATACGAAATTTAAATGAGATTGACCTCCAGATGGTCAGGGTAGCATGTTGTCAGTATTACAAGTTCCCAAACAACACCTTTTAACCAGAGTTCATTAAAGTGGGACAACTGCCACAGACCTGCTGGTGGGACCTCATGTCACATCACTGGTTAAGTCGTATGTCCACCAAGGCATGATGTGAGGTACTTTTTGTTTACTAAAAGTTTGGCTGAGCTTCACGAAAAAAGGTCATGCTACAGCGGCAAAAAGCGATGTGATGAAGCATTTGTTTTATCATGGCGTAAATCTGAAGGAATGCAGCGTTTGACGTGTCGCAGTCTTCCAGTCATAATGCCCCAGACACGACTAGTCAGGTTTCACTAAGAACCGGATTTGCAGAATAGGAATCAGAATTGTTCAAATATAAAATGATACCCAACCCCAATTGTAGCATTACATCAAACAATGCTCTCTATTCCTTTTTTTTATGTGATGTCAGAGCACTGATGCTGGACAAAGTAACGCCTACATAAACAAAGTTGAAATGTTGGATCGCCAATACCGCCAATTATTTTGCCAAGGGTCAATTCTGGTAAACGGACTCATACCAGAGGATTGAGTGAGAGCCTTGACTACGCGGGAAGAGCGTCCGCAGACTTACCCAAGTCATCTGCCGTCTCCTCGTTCCCCATGTCCTGAAGGGACACCTGTCGGAGAGGAGCACAGGCCCGCGCTTTGGGAGACTGCGGGTCCTCCTCCTCTTCCTCCTCCTCCTCTCGCGTCTCTGGGACCTCCTTCTCCATCTCCTCCAGGTCCATGATGCACTTCTCCAGCAGCTCCGCCTGGCGCTTCTGCTTCTTCTTTAGCTTCTTCTTTTTGTTCTTGGACATTTTTAGTGTCTGGAGGAGGAACAGGACAGCTCACATCCTGAGTTACATCATTCTGGGACTGACATTATTGTTTGTACACTAGAGCTCAAGTTCGGATGGGGGGGGGGGTTCTTACGCATACTAGGGGTGTAATAAAGAAACTGCATTGCTGTGCATCAGTATGAATGTGTAAATCCCAACTGCATCAATCTGTAAAACCCCTAATTGCAAATAATCAGAATTAATTTAAATAAATGTCTGTTTATCTATCAAATTAAAAAATAATCATAATGCAGTGCGCCAATACTTTGGGTTTCAAGTGCGTATATTAAATTACTGCAGACTCAAATAGTCACGTAAGTATACCTTTCATTACACAAAAACACAAGGTTTTATGCTCAGGTACGAGTGCCAAGAGAATCAAAATGGAACGGAAGTTGGATCGAGTCTTAACACCTCTACTTATGCAACAAGTATTGATTGACTGACTAATGTTGACTTTTCTTGGCCGGGTATGGCTACAGGTTTTGAAAAATCGGTTACCATGGGTGCAGTTTTATTTTGCTTTTTATCAGCATTTGCAATCATTAGTCAATGATGAGCAAAACTCTGGAAACATAGCAGCTATACATTTCTCCATTCTCTGTCCAGCTGATCTAGCTTGATGTGCAATGGGCCATTTACGTAGCTCTCTCCCTCTCAACATGCCCACAATACAAAATAAATCCATCTACCAGACACTCACACAATGATGATCCATGATTTAACACTGCACTTCATCATCACAACACAATGCTAGTTAGTGTAGTGCATAATATTAACCACAAAAATACTTCTGAGAAACTTTCTGATAAACAACATTGTTCTATTCCTCCCGACACTTATTAGTCCTGTCTTGCATGGAGCACACTGCCCCTGGCCTGTGTTCTGATGACATATTTTTGAGTATGGAAATGAGGAATTCTCACAAGTGGAATACAAAGGCCAGATTCTCTCTCTCTCTCTCTAAAATGAGAATGCTGTCTCTGTCTCTTTTCCTCTCAGGTTTGGGCATAAATTTGGATAGTTCGAGTAATGAAAAGGAGGCAACTTACTTGTTTTGGTGCTGGCGCGGTGCTTACTGAAATGAGAATTCCAAAATGAGAATCAAGTATTTGTCGACATGTCCTCATAAATGTAGACATGTGTGTGTGTGTGTGTGTGTGTGTGTCCCATACTTGCTGATCCTGAGGGTGGGGGTGCCCCAGCCTTCTGCCACTCAGTGGCCTCGGCTGCCAGCCGCCTGACATAGGGCTCGTCTACACTCATCAGGATGTTCTCCGGCTTGATGTCTGTGTGGATGATCTGACATTTGGTGTGCAGGTAATCTAGGCCTTGGAGAACCTGGGACATAAAAGCATACACACACAGCTAATGAGTAGAACTGGTTAAGACAGGTCTGTTAATTAGGGCCGCTTCCTCTCAAGTCTATTCTCTCAGGGTCCTTCTACACGCAGGACAATAACACGAAAAACGCAGTTTTGTCTATTACATGGAGTAGGCTATTCTATTAGTTGACAAAAACCTGTGACTATTAATTCAGTCGAAGTCAAAGACAGTCCTACTGGTAACTGACAGTATTGCCAATAACTAAATCTTGATTTGTAGTGGATGGTTGAGACAGCAACATGTTATGTTTGTCTCAGCAGAGCAATAGTATGAAACCATACAGGTCACAGGATACCTGTCGTATGATGATCGTGACACAAGGCAGAGGTAAGCCTTGGTAGCTACCTGTCGTATGATGCTCGTGACACAAGGCAGAGGTAAGCCTTGGTAGTTACCTGTCGTATGATGCTCTTGACACAAGGCAGAGGTAAGCCTTGGTAGTTGGACTTGATGATCCACTTTAATAGGTGATGTCCTAAGACTTCAAACACCATGCACACATCTGAGGGACACAGCAGTCAAGGGGCAACAGAGAGAGCAATGCAAGTAGAGCCATACTTAAGGCCAGACTGAGAAAACATTAAGAAGGCCGTTGGTGTGTCATTCTCTGCCCTCTGCGAATTGGGTCATGCAATTTCCCAAGCTTGTATAAGGCCCTTAAGTCATTCCCCTTCATAAGAATGTAACATTTATACAGAGGGAGGGATGCTATAGGAATGTGAATACCGAGTATTCTTGGGCAGTGTCACCTTACAGCTCCACCGAGGGTTTTCTGGAGCGGGGGAACAGTAAGGTTGTTTCTCTCACTGCAGAGTATCCCTGGCCAACACCACGGTGAGAGGTTAAGTGATAGACAGGGTTCTGTTTGGAGCAGCAGAGGTTCCATTCAGTCTGCCCATCACCTGTTGTTTACATTGTGACAAGCATGCTGGCTTCCAGCTGTATTTGACGCCAAGGGGAGGAACAATCCTTTTGCCCGACAAAGTATTTTTCACCGGATTAACAGGCTCCATTCTTTCTGGTGGGGAAAATAACAAGGGATCAATTTTGAGTCGCCAACAAAATGGCAGGAAATGCTAAGGTTATAAGTACTAGGGGCCGGCCACACTAATCCATTGTGTATGTCGGTCTACATCTGGTCTTAATCGATTCTCAGTGAAAAGAAGTGTCCGTTTGCTGGACAGGGCCAGTGAAGCATCAGTCTCTGTGAGATTTGTAACCGCTTTGACAAACATAAAGTTCAGACAGGATGAACTTTTTGGCAGACTGCAATGAGGATATGTTACGTTAGCAATGCAGTCGTTTCTGCAAATGCAAAATTACATTAGGATCTAGGGCTGCAACTACTAATTGTTTTCATAATCGAATATTGTATCAAATACCAATTTGAATATTTGAATAGTAAAAATAATTTAACCAATTAATTTTTTTACCGTCTTTCAGTGCAAATATAACATTTAATAACAAATCAAAGGACATTCTTTCACATACATGGCATTCAATTTGTATTTGATTTTGATACTATAATTGAATAATTATGTTCAGTTTCTATAATGCTTGCCCAAGGCGTACTGTTCAGCGGGATTAAAGGCTCCATACATCAAATTTGACTTTGTGGCCTGACTTTTTTTTTAACGTTTTATTTAATATAATGAACACAAAAGCAAGCAGAACTTTTGTTACTACAACTGTTCCTCGGGGGACCAATAACATTGCAGAATGCGCCTCTCTACCTGTAAACCATTAGCAAGGTTAGAAGCCAACTGAATGTCAAGCCAG
Source organism: Parasudis fraserbrunneri (assembly GCA_900302295.1). Lineage (NCBI taxonomy): Eukaryota > Metazoa > Chordata > Actinopteri > Aulopiformes > Chlorophthalmidae > Parasudis > Parasudis fraserbrunneri. The sequence goes on from OMKL01015169.1 coordinate 7,561, forward strand.
CTCCCGAGGCTAGAATGCACTGAACGCCCCATGCTGACGCAGCAGAACGACATTATCGATAACATTTTATAATCAAACCAATTGATCAATTTGAATAATTGTTGCAGCCCCATTAGGATCCAATTTAAAAACAAACCAACGGACAGCAGCGCTCTGTCATTGTTTTTCTCTCCGTTTTGTGAGGGACCAGGCTGGCTTTGGGCTGTAAAGGATACGAGTTCCATTGACACCAGAGATCTTGAAGTCATCTAGCAGCTGGACCACCATCTCTCTGTTGGGATCATTGGGGTCTGTATTTCTTACCTACAAAACAAACAGAAGGAACAGAACAATCACGACAAATTCCTTTTAAAGATCAATACAGGCTGACAATATTATAGGTCATTTGACAATAGAATGTGTTGGAGCGCTGTATGCTAGAGAGCAGCTTCAACTTCAACCTGCTCAAAAAAACTACAATACACAAATCAATAAGTGAAGTGAATTACTCACAGATCTAAGGAGTTTAATCTCATCCACCGCCGTCTCTGTATAGTGCTCTGCGCTCTTCACCACCTTCATGGCAACAAACCGCTTCACTCTGCAACCACAAAACAAGTGGCATTAACACAGGAAGTACTGCATGTGAACACACAGCAACAGTCTGTGTGCTGTAAGAGTAGAGTCTGTAGCTGACTTCATGCCTCTACAGACAATGACGCCTGTAACTAACTCGGGCATCTACAGATGGACAGTGCCGTCTGTAGTTGACTTGAGGCCTGTGCAGACCGACTGTGGAATCGGCAGCTAATCTCAGGCCTCTAAAAAGACAGATGGGTAAATTGTTCTTACTGGATGTCCCAGGCCAGCCACACGGTGGAGAAGTGCCCCCAGCCCAGTTTGCGGATCACATGGTATTTCCCATTGAAGAGGTCTCCTATTTTCACATGGTGATAGCCACCTAGACATGCGGAGGAAGGAGATAACATGTTGAGTTGATGGCACGACAACAGGATGAACCAGGGTGAAGTGAGAGATGACCGGTGGGGCCGGGTATCGCTCAAAGGTTTTCAGTACCGGCACCTCTTCCAATACCGGTTCCTGAACCATACTTTTTTTCTATACCAATTTTATAAAATCCATTTTAACAAAAATAAACTTACATTATGGTGCAAATCTTTCATTTTATTTTTCAGCTCCTTGGCATTTATCCCGTTTAGCCAGTCGACCCAATGGATGAGCACATTTTAACAAGCAAACCTATATGTTATTTCAAGTTGATCAGTTACGGTCAATCTTAATGCATTTCAGCTTTTGATTCAGCTATCGAACTATAGCCATGAGCTAAAGCTACACACAAACAATATCTAACCTTGACGTTACATGGGTCCCAGTTTAGGTCACATGTTATAATCCTTTTCAACAAGTTAATATAGGTCTCTGAAGTGCCCAAAACATGTCTTTGCTGAAAATACCTCTTAAATTATGCATTCTAGCATGCCTCTATAACGTTACCCCTCTGTTTCAGTCCTGTTCTTGAAGATCTGTTTCTGTCTGTGGCACAACACACGCACAACTCAGAAACTGCGGTGTGCGCCTGGCTCACGAAATTTAGACTGAACTGTCAAACTTGGCATTGTAGATAAAATATGAATAAAGATCCAGCAATTGCATATCTTATTTCAAGCAAAATGTTGTCAGAAACATATTTTAATGAACTGTTTAACATTAGGTGGAAAACAAGAAAGTTTCACGAGAAAACCGCCATATTGCGCACACGCACTCCTATTACAGTAACGTTAACTTGGCTGAATTTTTTTTGTTTGCTAAACATTACCTGCTAAAATCACAGTAATCATAGCGCCATCCTCATTAATCTCGGATGAGGGGGAATCCAGTTGTGAAGATATTGAAGCAGACTCTGTAGGTGGATTTGAATGCTGAGAGGAAGACGGCTGCGGTCCATTCTTCTTCTTGCAGTCAAACACAGAGCAACTTTCTGCTCTTAAATGTATTCCTTTCATCGGTCTTGGCAACAATGTCCTTTTTGCATATACTGCATCACGCACTGTAGGCATCAAGCCTGATAAAAGGAGCCACACTTTTGATCTCTTCTTAGACATTTTTTAAACCAATGCGATGCACACTGTAGTCAAGCCTATCAAAACAACAACACACATGTGAGCCCGGTAACGTAACGTAGTGTTTTTCCGGCATGCCTTTAAGACGTGTAACATTAGACAGCCAATCACTGGCATTATTAGATCTTGTTACAAGCGTGCTGCATGCTTATTGGCTCACTGTCGCTGATGAGATTTACTCATTTTTTGATACTCAATAGTATCAAAGCAATTCTGTCGGTGCCATGAACGTATCAAAGTTCGGTACCCAGCCCTAGAGACCAGAGGCTCACCCTTGCAGTAGTCATTGGGGTCCTCCTGTTCCTCGTCGTCAGAGCCGAGGATCTCCTCTTCAGGCTCCTGGGGAGAGGCCTCTGGCTGAGGTGGTGGCTGGCTCCTGGGATGGGGTGCTTGCCTGCAAGACAGAGTCACGTGTAACAGACCTGGATTCAAACCTGGGTCTTCCTCATGAGAAGCACAAACATCCACAGTCAGCCAAAGGAGAACCCTTCCCAGCCAATGGAGGTATTCAGGCAGGGCTACTGTGCTACACTCACCCCCTTTGACCATCCCCTGTGGGTAAACCCGTCAGTGTCACGGCAGCACCACTGTACTAAAACTTGATTAAAACCCGGTCACATGCAGGAAGCGAAGCATCTACCACCAAAGAGGAGCCCCCTCTGGCCCTGGCCATGGGATATATTAGGCTTACGAGGCTTCAGGCAGGACTACTCTGCTACATGTGCACATCAATTAGTCACAGACTTCACTGGGAGTCTAGTCTATTGCATAGCATGCTTTCCTGACCCTGTTCAAATGCCTCTCATCCTCATGTGAACATCAAACAGCTGTCACAGTGCAAATTAGACAATGATATTCTCTGCGCCATTTTCATCATAGAAAATCCACCGCATCACTTAAACAAATATACTGTGTACTTTTCCATGAATAACATTAATCGACCTTTTTCCAGAGAGGATCACACTCGCATGGCATTTACACTGACATGTGATCCACAACTGTCACCCTGTCATTCCGAGAGGTCTTTGAGATGACAGAGAGCCTTCTTACTCTATAAATAAAGTGATAAATATGCAAGGATGATCGCAGCACACAAATCTATTGTTTCAGAAAAGTACCAATTTCTTGGTTATTATTATGGAGCTTATTTCTGTAATGAGCTTATTGGTTTAGGGGCACGGGGATAATGGTGACTGGGTGTATGTTTATCTGCAAAGGCACTGCTGTTTTCATTGAAATGCCATGCTTCGGTGGGCTGATGTGGGCTTCATCATTCCCTTGTTTTAAATATAGCATGGGGTATTACGTAACATACTGGAGGATGCCTGTGATGGCGTGAGTTGTAGACTGTTAGGTAAACCACAACAATCAGCAATGCATTGGTGACAGACTTTTGCAAGTGCAATCATTAGTAAACTATACTCACATCACGACACAGCCTAGTGGTAGTCTATTTCACGCTAAACACACAACATATATTCTATAGGAATGGCTTTCAACAACATAGGTCTGGATGGAGGCATAGTGATTGCTCAAACCAATCAACCTTTCTTGTAAACTGATGATTGATGCCCCACAAGAATGTCAAGGTGCACAAAATTGAAAGGGGATGCTCCGGCTATTTCATATGTCATGGAGACTTGCATCTCTCTGCCATAAAGATTGAAGAAGAAAAAAAACATGTACAGACCAAAATAACTGCAAGCATACAGCCAATGATCTCACGTGCATTGCGACATCAGAACGTCTGGACAGTTCAGACAGGCAACACGTGCATGAGTATACCATATAGCTATGAGAAGACACCACCAGTATGGCCAGGACACCTCTGAATGGTTACAGAAGCCAGTCAAACTAAATACATACTAATCATTATATTTAAGGTACTATTCAAATATAGGATGACCCTGAGCTGTATAGAAGTACTCACTTTTTGCTGGATTTCTTTGCTTTCCCCCTCTTCTTCCTCGCCTGGAGTGCCAACACTGTCAGAGAAAATTTGGCAAATTATTTACGTTAACTGGTTGTTTTAGCCAGCGCACACACAAGGCAAAATGCCTGAAATTGTATGTGGCAGGCTTGGCGTTTGAAGTAGGAAGTTGGCATTAACAAATATGTCTTTATGTCGGTGACAATGACGCTTTGCACACACCCTGCTTGCCACTGTCAACATTAAACGGTGAATAGGCGAAGATGGCTCTTGATCTGCCAGGAAAAAGGCAGCTGAATGTGGGTAACTTAGCTAGCTAACGTTGGCTAGCAACCTACCAAGCTAACGTTCCCGTTAACCTTTATTAAAGATAATGCTCAACGCTTGAGGGGAAATAATCATAAAATTAGTTATCTGGCTGGTTGGTCAGCAAATTAGTTAACGATTGGTTACTGTAGACTGGTTTTAGGTGACATAATTAAATGGACGTAGGTTAGCAAGAAAGCTAACGCTAGCTAGCTAATCCTAACATGTTTCACTAAAGCTTGCTAATGTTGAGGCAGCTAACGTTAGCTAGATTGAGCTCAACAGTGCGTGACAGACGTGTTCAATTCCGCGACACTCTCTGAAAGCGTGCAGTGCAGCTAAATTTTACACTCAGAATTGTACACAAATATTTGTTTTCAATCTTCATATAAACACACATGCGACGTATCCTTAATGAACTTCTACGTCTTTGAAAATATTACCTTTTCTCTCCATATTGGCTGGATCCGCACGAGCTGTTAGCGAGAACAGCAGCAGTCGAATGGCCCACGCATGCGCAATCGCTCGTTTTCCTCAAAGTCTTATCCTACCTTGATTTCTCTACCTGCATGTCAACATGCAATTAAAACAAAACAAAAGCAAAGGCTTGCTGAACATAGTGGTTTTCGACACATAGTATGTGATGTATATCAGACAATGCTAATGTGGTAATATGACTTGGATTCACACTGCTTGCACTCAAAATTTGCTCAACCCTGATATTGACCTCTGATATAATGCACACAGTCTACAAATAATTATTTTCATAAAAATATCAAGGACTGGTCCCAGCTTTCTGGGGCCATTGGCTTAAAATACTAATTTAGTAACGTTAAACATTTTCAGAGCATGTTATCTCAGTGCTCACACACGCACACGCACGCGCGCGCACACACACACACACTACATTCAGCTGAATACAGAAAAGGCCTATTGATGTTGGGGTTTCAGAAATTACATTTTCAAATCTGGTGTGTTCATTTAATTATACTGTTTAAAATCTTCAAATGATTCCCAAGATCTCCCAAAGACCTTGGATGAACATTGGTAATGATAATGAGATCACTAGGCCTATCATCTTCAGGATTTTCTCCTAACTCCCTAACATTGGCATTAGATCCGATTCCTAAACATTGTTTATTCTACAACTGCGACGTTACCACATGTAACAGTAAGTTGAGAAAGACCATGGTTTAGGAAGGACAGCAATATGGGGGTGCGTCATTTGAGGAGCAATCACTGTGTTCAACTGACAGTTTAAAATGAAAGATGAGAAGTTTGTCTTTCCAATGATAGCAAGTACATGTAGATATATTGAGTGTCAATTTCAGGACTTTAATCAGTGGACTATCAGCAAATATGGGATAATGTAATAGAAGAAAATCCAAGGCTACTCTCTCTCAATCAAAGACAAAAAGTCTGTAAAGGGGAACTATGCCAAATGTAAAAATTCATACATGTTATTCCTCTGGTCTCAGACAATCCAAAAATATTAGTTAACATGAACAACCAAATCTATAATCTAGAGTGTTTAAACTCATGTCATCAGGTATCTTATTTTTATCCTCTGCAACATGCATTAGCCACTTGCCACTTATATAAAGGCTTTTCATCTTTGGACAAGAGAGAGGTGCCTTAGATTTTCTTCTGTAGTTTTACTAGACAGCCCCAAATTTTCATGTGGCCATTTCTCCCTTTAGGGGTCATGCATATTCACAGCAAATTTTGTGACTGTAAAACGAAGAGGTAAGATATGCTGATTTGAAACTGGAAGGTTTGGCCTGATGGTAGCGCTAGAGGAGATTTCTTCCTCCTGGAATGTCGCAGACTGAAAATGTTGGCCTGATTGTGGCACGAGAGGAAAGGCCATGGGGTCACCAAAAATCTATGGGGTCCTTCCTCTTGGGGTCATGAATGCGCACAGCAAATTTCATGGCAATGCAGCCATTACTTTTCAAGATATGGTGAGAAGAGATCCAAACACGGAAGTGTAAAAAGGCGACTGGCTTCGCCTTGGCAGAGGTAATAATGCTGAATGGTTTGAATTTTGAGAGCACAAAATGCTTGAAATAACAGCTGACAATGAAGAAGAAAGAAAACCCGACTTGGACTCTTAAAAATAATTCTCTTTATTTTTTGATAAACAAAGGCATATTGATAGTTACTCTGCTGGACTGAAAATAGTCGAAGGGGGTCGGTTTGGTTGCTGAGGTAAACCACAGTAGCTCCTCTGTATATAAATATCACCTCAACAATGTATAAATACATCTAAATCCCTCATTCTTTTAGACATTTAAGCAATATTTCTATTTGCAGTTTTAGCATGACACTTCAAATTCCTGTAAACCAACAACATACTCTCGCATACATACATACATACATACATACATACATACACACACACACACATATATATAAAATGATGTACATGCTGATAGTGATTGCTTAATGAAATAACAAACCACAAAAAGTCAAAGATTAAAAAATAACATATGGAACAGATATTTACATACATTTGAGTAGATCTTGAACCCACAAACACATTTTTCCTAGTTTAGTGCCTTGTTGAGTAGCACTCAACTGCAAAGATAATTCCACCCAATTTAAATATATAGCCAAAATACGTATGTTGGAAGATTCCCAGGGCTATCCGTTAACTTTTCCGACAAGGCTCCTTGACTTAGAAAGGAGGTAGGCTTAGGGCTAATGGCTGATCAAAATAAACATTGTAGAAAAATATATCTGAATTGTGGTTGGTGAGCATCGAAAATGTAACTAATCTATAGAGAACAGGCATAAATTCTCAAGTTCTGAATCACCTAAAAGCTTTCAAATGAACAGCCTTAAACCATGCTTCCCTCAAACCATGCTTCCCTCACAGCTACAAATGCCCTCAAAGTCCATACATTTGTTAAACATAGTTCCTATAATATAATGGAAACAAGCAGATCATTCAATGGTCATTTTACCAATGCATGTGACACAGTGCTTTGATTGACAGACTGGCAGACTGAGTGGCAGACTAGCATTATTCCATATTTCAGTTGATAGACACTAGAAGCTATTCATAAGTTATTCAATTCTAAGTTCATAACACACAATAGCACAGCTATATCTCCGGACGTTTCAGCATCTCATGTTTTGAGTGTCACAGTGATGAGTCATTAAAGTCTAATAAAAACTTCAGAAGAATATAAAACTATTTCAGCTATAGACAAGAACAGATGCAGGACATTTTCCAGCAATAGACCATTAATATTAGTGGTTCAATAGATAATAATTCCAATTGGTCAAGCTTTTTAAATGTCTCTTCCCCACTTTGGCAATGTTCCCCTTAACAACAACTAATGGTGGAGAATGTAAGCTTCAATAATAATAATAATAATAATAATAATGACTGACTGAGAATTTTAGGCACTCTGATAAGATTGATGTCTCAAGGGTTGTATAATACTAATGCTGATCTTAAAGGTGATATTGAGTTGCAGGATGCTGGGGAGAATCTGTATGCCAGGTCTCACGATTCCATTTCATCTCCGTCAAAGATGGGTGGCTCAAAACTAACCACCTCCTCATAGGTTAGCCCTGTAAGGGAGGGGAAAATGTTGATTAATCAAAATGCATTCACACAAGTAGCTAAGACAAAACTGAAGGTTCCAACCATTTAATGAAATTATATTTTAGAGATACACGATCCACTTTTTTCAGTTCCGATACCGACACTAGATTTTTTTTTTCTTGAATAATAACAATGACATTATTATTATTATTATTATTATTATTATCTGTAAGGTTTCATGAGGCTATAATAAACACACAGTACTTCTTATTAAAAGGGCAAAAAGTATACAAAAAATGCACTACATTTAAATGTATTCCAAAGCAATTTATTTGAATTGTTGTTTAAGTAGGCTTCAAATACAAACTGGTAGTAATAGGCCTCCATAGTGCTGAGTAAGGCTGGATTACCCTACTTAATCCTGGAAGCCTTAAATCAGTATAAAAGGTCTCTGCATTCATTACACTTGTGTAGTTTTTTTATTTACGAAAATTCATCTTATCTATGGACTTAAAATGGATTTATTCTGAAAATGTTTGACCGGAAGTCCAGTGATTCTGCTGCTTGCTTCGCTTGACGCTCCCACTGAACCACGAGCCATTCCTAGTTTGCCTTAAAAAGTTTGCCTTTTTCTTGAGATCGCCTACTGATTAGTCTCTATTGTCCTGATTGTCGTAATTTTGGGACTACCATCTGTGGCACAGAAGGATCTAACATTTATTTTCTTTTGAAAAAGGAATCGATTAATGCCATTACAAGCGAGGACGATAGAGATAGAGAGAGAGAGAGAGAGAGAGAGAGAGAGCTGGCTGACCACTCCGAATAGGCATTTATACGGAGAGCACACACACACACATCTCCCTCCCGGCAATGAACGAGAGGTGCACATGATATAAGGTATGATAAAAACAAACTGGGGTATATTTGCAAGTTGCACTGGTGCTACTAGCTATAATTTTTTGTAGTACTCTCAAAAAATGATCGCAAACTGAGACTAAATGGTCGCATTCCGGAGCCCTGCCTGTATGGAATCTGGATCGGTACGTGGATCGGTGATGTCAGGCCGATATCCTATACGCGAAGTACGTCAGTATCGGGACCCGATACAGAAACGGACCGGTCCCAACTCTATCATATTTTACAGTCAACATTGTCCACAAGAAGTACACAGTGATGATTACACATACGTTTCCATTCCTCAATTTCCAGCTCGCGGCTCTCGAAGCTCTGGTCGTATGGGTCGGCCTCAGGCTCATCGTCAGGATCATGGTACTGGCCAAAGTAAGGGTGGGCCAGAGCCTCTGCTGCAGTGATCCGCTTGTCTGTGTCCAGAACCAGCATCTTCTCTAGCAGATCCACAGCTATTCATAATAATAAAAAAATTATAATAATTAAAAAAAGATTGGTTCAAAAGCTGTAGTTATGATTCACCATCACAACAAAACATCCTCTGTTCAGACAAGCCTGGTTCTTCCAGTATTACCTTGTGGATTGGCGCCGATGAACACGTCAGCAAAATTCCTCTTGGGCATCTGTGGCAAGGAGTTGATATAGTTCCTGGCCTGAGAAGATACGTAATCAAAAGATCAATTGTCGCCACAGATGCACACTAGAGGATAGAAGTCATCCACCCGGCAGGTTCATCAGATAAAGGAGTCTAGTTTGTGCAATCACATTTGTCCTATTACTGAAGGTAAAAAAAAAGATCTGTGCGGTTTACACAAAGACTTGTTGAGGGAGGCAACACGGGCAGATTTTTTGATTGTGCAGACAGAGAACAAGAAAGAAGAAAAAGGAAGAACGCCTCTCATACTCATATCTTTAGCACAGCATCATGTAGCTGGTAAAATATCAACATAAACAGGAACTTGAGCATTATTGTTGGTTTTCAGATCCGGTTTTAATCACTGCATTATGCACTTCCAAGTTGTTTCAAAGTGATTCTGATGCACACTGTAACAGCTTATTCACATGAAATAACAAGCATAGCGTCCGTTTACAATTTTTCTGCTTGAGCCGACAAGTTAGGAGCTGCTGGTAGTAGACACTGATTCAATCACATGCAGTAAGCAGGTCAGATGCCACTCAGTTACTATAATCATAATAAATAAAATGAAGAAAGAAAAAAAAAATATTAATAATAATAAATACAATTTAAAAATCAAGTGGTCCACTTCCTCACTATGGCCATTTTAAGTAAAGGAAATGTTTGCATCAAATGGCTGTAGTACAAGTGAATAACACTCAACATATATGAGGGCCATGGGATAAGAATTGTATTGCTTTCTAAACTCAGGGACAGTACACTACAGGCGGCCGGTGGTCCTGCTCTGGTCTGAAGAGAGTTACTGTGTGGATCCTGCTCACCTCATGGCTGGGCATCCTGCTTATTAGAGATGCTGGGGGCGTTCCTGTCAGACGCATTATCTGCTGAAGCTGGTTTATGTCTATGAGGCTTGGGTCAAGGGGAGTATAGCAATAAAGCAGAATTGGTTAACAAGCAGCTTCTGATTCTAATACTGTGTGGCTAACCTATGAGGCCTGGAGAAAAGGGGAACCCCCCCCCAGCTTTGAAACATTATGTGAAAAAGGGAAGTGCGGCACTGGTTAGAGGTTGGTAGATTTATAGGAAAGATAACATGATTACATGCTTTGCATTAGGCGATTAAAGGGAGTTAGAGAAGTGTATTGCCTTGTCAGTCAGTAAAAGACACAAGTCAAATGCGGCAGAATAATCTCAAAGTGTCATTTCATTCAGTCAAGTTATAGTAGCAGACATCAGGTTTTACATGTGAGATTAACCCACAGAGCTGAAAGGTATAAAGCATGCTGAAATTTTCATAGCAGATTATTTCAAACTGATGCACAACACATGGCAGGGTCTGTCAGCAAATTAAGAACAAGAAGACCTTGCATAACTTTGTGAACTCACAGAGTCTGAAGATATTTTCATCAAGAGCTCAGGCCCTGGTGTTCCGACGAGCAGCATGATTAGCTTCAACTGATCAATGTCTACCAGTGTACGGTAAAGGAAGACCAGGAGCTGGACAAATGAGCTGGAACTGACCAGTTAGTCATTATCTTCTTTGTGGAACCAACATGACTGGAGAATAATATGTAGCATTTACTCTATTTTATCCCCCAAACCAGATGTAACATAACAATAATATTATTAAAAATTTAAAAATTTAAAATTCAGATCTCAAATTGCCCTGTGAAGAGAGGAAAAGATTACTGCTATGTAATCTGTGGAGGAAGCATGTATTGTACATAGGCAGCTTACAACAAGAGAACAAAGAGGAGATAGTGGACAGTCTTGTCATATGCCTACTTAAAAGCCTAGCCGTTAGTCTGAAACCACTGGCAGGCAGAGGGAAAGATAAACAAAACAAAGAGGCCAAACACTCTCAGCAGATTTACATGCCCATATAAAAACAACATGTTGTGTGTGGGTGGAGGAAGGACTGAGGCCAAGGATGCAATCTGATGATGTCAGGAGAGTTGAAACAAGCAAGAGGAAAATATCCCTGCAAGGGGTACATGTTGAGGCAGAGATATGAGTAGAAAAGAATAGCCACAGTTGCATCATATCTAAACAAACAGGAAGGCATTTAAGTCAGCTATTGGTGGAGCAAAGCAGAAAAGAATTGAGAGCCTTAAAGGCATCACAGTTAGACAAAGCAGAGGACATGTTAGCATATAGAATCAGAAGTAGACACAAGAGGAGCCGTAGAGTTGGAACAAAATCAAATATGTCCAGTTTCTGCTACAGTACCTGCAAAAAAATCTGGAAACATCACAAATCAGTGCCTCCACAACTATGTGAACTTGTTCTTATCCTGTGTGATTTGGCAGGTCAATGTTGTGTCAGAATGTCTCCACCCAACCATGCCATGAGAGCTCAGAGGTTAAACAGGCTGGGATAGGTCCTCTTCACCACATGGACAGGGCCTTCTGTTTAAACCACTATATCATAAACCACAATGGGATGAGGCCCACTGAAAAGGATACGGTCTGTACCAGGAAACAGCGTTCTGCCAGTGAGAAGCTCTGCCATTATGCACCCCACCGACCAAATATCCACTGAAACAAAGGAGAGGAAAACATCGACTTCAGATGGTAAAGTCCAGACGTGCAACCGTCCAAAAAGGGTTTTCTTCTACCATGACACAGTGGGGAGAGAGTTGAGGGATAAAGATTACTGGAGACTACATATCCCTTGGAGAAACACATACATTTATGTATTTCACCAAGCGGGTCAGGGAGTGCAGGGTCAGCCATTTACGCCACCCGTGTAGCAGGTAGGGGTTCAGTGTCTTGCTCAAGGGCACTTCCGACAGGGGTGCACAAATTGTGGAGGATCAAACCCGTGACCCTCTATTTACAGGACTGTCCTTCTAACCACCAGGCCACCCCAAGAAGACTTGACAATGCCGCTCTACCTGTCCGATTGTAGTGCATCCAGTTGAGCATGATCTCTGGTGCCCGGTACCAGCGTGTGGCTACATAGCCTGTCATCTCATCGTCTGTGTGCCGCGCCAGGCCAAAGTCCAGGATCTGAAAAAGATTGAAAGAGAGAAAAGTGTTGTTACTGGTAGAATATTCACCCATACAGATACTGTATCATTAAAACCAGTGCTTTGACTGGGGGAGCTCCAGTTCACTCACCTTCAGCTCACAGTCCTCATTCACCGCCAAGTTACTGGGCTTCAGATCCTGAAGGGGGAGAAAACTCCTCACAGTGAGTTATTTCACTTCAATTTCATGTGATGAGGTTGAAAGGATACAATGAAAGAATAAATACATGCACACCATGGTCTTTATGAAGTGCTGGTACTTATAGCAAGACAACAGATGAGAGGGAATACTGCACATTCAAATAGCTTTATTTGCTTTCCTTTTATTGCCAGTGTTTCAACAGCAAAGCTATCTTCATCAGGGAGACAACTTTGCTGGTGAAACATTGGAAATAAAAAGAAAGTAGATGGAGCCATTTGATTATGCATTATGCACATAATGCGACCTTTTACATTTGAAATGTGAGTTCATATTTGATTTGGTTGCATTATTGCGAGGGGGAGGAGGGGTTGAATGGTTCATTAAAAGGACGATGTGCAGTCATGTAATCTATTTTATTGTAAGAGTAAAGAGTATATTTTGACATATTGCACCATTAGTTTATCTTTCTATTATAGTTATATAGGCATGAATAGCCTTTCGCTCCTCCCTAACTGGAGTAACTTCTACTGGTAACTTTGTGTAGCCTGTCTTAAAAAAACAAACAGAAGAAAAACAAGTTCTCCACAGTCGAGGAAGCAGAACACGCAAACAGAAACAATGAAGGAGACGGAGGCACCAAAGGGTGCGGATGATGCGGAGGAGGAAAGAGCAGGCAGGTAACTAGAGTCTGACACAGGAGTCCTGTCCTGTTCTGTCCCCTCCTGTTGAGTCATTCTCCAGTCTCCCGCCCATCTGATCTACTCGAATTCTGGCTCCTCCTGTCTTGCCCTAATCCTGGCAAAAATGAATAAAATGACTCCTGTCCTGTCCCCTATAGATGGGTTTCCTGTTTGTAAACACACTGTGTTCGAGCCAATCAGCAGTGCTCGCTGAATCACGTTATTGAGTTGCCCCCAACCTGCTTTGAGCTGCAGCACTAAAAAAGTACAACGGGGCTCTATAGAGAAACCATGCCACTCCCCTGACTAAAAGTTGTCTCAAACGAAATGTCTGGATGCCATTTTTGAGTGTGACTCTTTCACCCTTTACATAGCTAGCTTGGGTATGGATTGATTGTTTAGATCACTAGCATGGCTAACAAATGCAAATATATTGTAGTTTGCCCTGTTGTTCTGACTAAGATTCCGTTCCTTTTTGCCTCTTTGATGCACTTGCACACTGAGTTTGACGTGGTCAGGAAACCCGTCTATATGCCTAAATGAACGCTTTTGCAACAAAAACAAACTGTGGCTCCTGTTCACATGTCATTCCTCTACAGGAAACAGCTAGTGAAGATTAAAAAAAGAGCCTTTCAACCACAGTTGCGAACACAGTAGGCTACAGTATCTGTGGTTGAGGTAGAATATAACGGGAAAGCAATGTTGATATTGAGCCCCTCCTCACTGCTTTTCTTTTATTTGCAGAGATTAAAGTAATGGCTCAACAGAGGAGAATATAATGGTTATCAATTTCAACACTGCCTAAATTAAAAGAGGAACATATATATATCATATCATATAGATAGACCATCTATACATATTTCTCTAAAGGAGTTCACCAGTAATGTCAGCCACTGCTCATGGCAGAAAAAAAAACAATAAAAACGTAAAAAAGACAACTACAAGTAATCACCAGCATGTGAGGTCATGAATACTGCGCAGGAGGGGAAAAGTGCAACCAAATCATGTTCTGGTGCCACCAACTGAGAAAGTTGGTGGCACTGTGGAAAAGTGAAGCCCTGTAAAGGGCCCTTTTGACATGTTGTAAGTAGATTATATAAATTATTAGTATTATTATTTGTAAGCAATACTGGTGGAAGTCAACAGAGGCCCAAACCATATCTCTGAAAAATCATATTTAATTCCTTCTATATAATTAGTTATTATGCTATGAAACAGGAAGCTGTTTGGAAGGTGCAACCTAAGATTTTGTCTTCCTTTAGCACTGCAAACAAATGCTAACAATATTTTACATTCATTAACTCAAAATCCAAAACACTGGTGCAACTGGTTTTTTTTGGGGGGGATAAACTGAAATAACTAAGCTTGTAACAAATCAGGTCACCTTCTCAACATTGGCAGTGTATATCTTTTCAGTGTAACTCTTGTTGAGTGGTTTTATTCTTTTCTGACTCTACTGATAAAATCATCACTGTCATGCATGCCCTAGGATTTTTTCCATGAAATGGCAGTGTGACGTCAGCCAGACAAGCACAGTATAAAAAGGCTCCGTTTACGACTTCCCATTCTCTGCACGCCCCGTACACAGTGTTTACACAAGGCATGCGCCTCAATCTGCCATGTGGAAGCAGCACCCATAAACCAACACAAGAGGACACACTGTCTTCAATGTGGGTCAGAGACACAGTTTTCCATTTCGCAGCTGAAACACGACAGACATCATCAAACAAGGGGCACTTACTCTGTGAATGATGCCTGCTGAGTGGATATACTGAGGAGAGAGAGAGAGAGAGAGAGAGAGAGAGAGAGAGGATGGCAGTTAGTTTACAGTAGATAGACAGCATCAGTTGTATTGATCACCATGCTAAACTAAGAGGTTTGAGGCAGGGAAGTACAAACAACAGATTGGTCCTGCAGTTAGTTCATCTTCAGTGTTGTTACAGGGTGTGCTAACATGCACATTAACACTCCAAATAGTATTTGGGATACTTACAGTAAGTATTCAGTCTTTTGAGTTGGTGTATGTAAATGCTATATCCCATTTAGAATAGCCAAGATGAGGTCATATCCTGACTATGATTGCTGGAATATGCCTGTATTAGCCAGAAAATACTTAGGCATACAAACACTGCCCCCCTCCCTCCCCATAAATTGATCAGTCATGTTTTTTTGTTTTTTCATTTTTATGCTGAATGCTTTATTGGTCATTTGTCAACGCTGAAAAATTATGAGCACATCTCTGGAAAAAAGGTCCATCTCTGTGATTGCATTCATCTACAAAAAGGACAATAATTACAATCTACATTTATCAATTAAATCAATTGATAAATTAGTTGGCCAAGAATTGCATTTGTCAAGGACAAACACCTAATCATATTCATTGTTGGCTTTGTGCTCTTTGTAACATCTCCTCTATGATACAATTCCCAACAGTCTCTTTACTCGTGTATTTAAAGATATTCCTGACTGGAATATGAGGATGCAAATAAACACCCTATCCGGACTAAGACCCAAACTGGGATATTAGCCTGTATCCGTAGTACTGTGTACATGTAAACACACTCGTTGATACAGCGATATGAGGGTGTTTCACCTTTAAGCCTCGGAGGATCTGGTAGATGAGGAACTGCACGTGGTCGTCTGTGAGTTTCTGACACTTGACTATGTTGTTGAGGTCGGCACCCATTAAGTGAGTCACAAGATATCTGCCAATCAGAAAGGAGAGAGGGGAAGTTCAAACCACTTTCACTGGTCATTATTTTTCTCACCTAATTAAAGACAGACAGAAATGTATGTAATATAGAAGCTTTAAGCGTCTGTTGTAGATGGGCACTGATTTCCCATATGGCTCTGTGAACTCTGCCAGCTCAAACCGGTTTAACTGCTGCTGCTGCAACTGCTCCTTTCTCCCACTTCTCTCCTGAGGCCCTAATAGGCCGAGCCCTTCACAAATGGAATGTCATTAAACAACAGACACACAGATAAGTGGGCTTAATGGGAGAGCATCAGAGAGCAATTCAAATCTAATCCCATCGCCGTTTAAAAAGCCCAAAACAGTGGTAAGCACTTCTGGATGAGAGGGAGAAGAGAGGGCTTTCATTTGTTTCCCCAAAACACATAGAGCCGTGTGTGTAGGCTTTTTCTCAATCTACTTCTCAGTTTAGATGAATGCTCTTTCTGTTCCCCTACAGGAGCGTGTGAAGAGCTTGAAATAGTGCCCGGTTAAGCTTGAGCAAGTCCTTATTATCCCCTCATCTCACTGGCATCAAAAAGACAGTGGCACCCTCCGCTGGGCTCGCTGGCCTCGGAAACAAGGTATATAAATAGTGAGGAGTCATCCCTCCTGATCCACGCACCTCTCCCTGTCCCTCTTCCTACACAAACAAGAGGGACAGGGGGCGGAGCTCTGAGGCGCCTTGGCACGCGCAGCCGTGTGAGTCGAGTCTGTATTTTTGGAGCTGAGGGGGAACCACGCAGTTAAGAGCAGCACAGCGCCTGCATAATCCTGGGTTGCTTCCTGGACAGCACTGTGTGTGTGTGTAACCCTCCCCCCACCACCACCACCAGTGTTCTCCAACATACACGTCTAGACTCTTAACACACACAGATATGCATGGACAGAGAACAGCAGACCGCAGAGTGTGCTCAGACTCCCTGTCTATTATTATTCTGTGTTCCAAGATGCACCGATGCTGGTATCAGATAGCCCACGCCAGGTGAAAAAAGAAAATAGGCTATCAGTATCGGAGAATTCTCCACAAACTTAAATCAGATTCCAAGAGCCATATGAAACATGTCAGAAATCAGAGGATTCGATATTCGGTGCTCAAAGAGCAAAATCACTTGATTCTATGTATTTTTTGACACAGAAGCATGTTAGATCTCTCAAATGGAAAGAGTTCTATCTCACTCATTTTTGTCCACTGACCCCAAACTAATGGTCTATGTTTATACTGTTAGGTAGAAGTAATGGATCTTACTGGGATTTACGATGAGTCCATACTTAGAATGTGTGGGACTCAGACTCGAAGAAAAGGTTTTATCGGTGCCTCCCTGACTCTGTGCGTTAAGAAAAAAGCTCCACTCCACTGCGAGGGTTGCCGCTTCCGGACTACTCTCCATTCCCCCCTCTCTCTCCCTCTCACACGCCGCCACACACTCTTGTCCATGTGGGTAAGTGACCTTGCATACCCCCGAGACCTCGTGCATAGAGTTAATCTGGGACAGTGTGGCAACTCAAGAAGACAGTTCTCCATTCCAATACTACACTGTAGAGGTGCACCAGTAGTATCTGTACGTAGTATCGTGATCGGCACCAATCCAGCTTCTAAGTACTCATACCAGATTGACAAATTAAGTTACCCCAATACATATCCTTTAATGGCACGTACTTTTGGGGAGGATTTTTGTTTTAATCATTATTATTTATTCTTTATTCAACTGGGATGTTTTATACAATGGTCACTGAATCATTTGTTGAAATGAGGAAGTAAAAACAATCCACTTGTTCCTGCTATTGTTTTATCATAGGCCAATATTACTTTGCACATGAATAATTGTTCACATCGGCCAAGCCACTAAATCATGTACTCTGTACAAACATTTGTCTTTGCACCCCTACTACACAGACACACCACTGCTGAGTGTGCAAAAAAGGTGCAGTTTACATTTCTATTCCTAGTACCATGAAACCCATAACCTGAATGCCAAGTAAAGAAAAAAAAAGTCCCATCCATCAGAACAACCTCTCGTCAAATATGGAACAGGCATGTAGCTGAGCAACACTTACACACTGCATTGGTGAGGTCAGATTAGTAAAGGGAGGAGAATGAGGAAAGAGTTTAGCACAGTACACCCCTGCTGCAGGCCCAGGCGTGTGTGTCTGACTCTCTCACTCTGGCATCCTCACACGGCATAGGAGGCTAGCATGAACCAATCAGGACTGAGTCAATAATAGCCGGTGACTCCTTCTTTCTAGTGAATTTTGACATAAGCAAACAATAACTACCTGCTTGGCAGCAAGTAGGCTACAGTTTACAGAGTCAGGAACCAAGGACAGTGTAAGGAAGGAAGCTGCTGGTGGGATACTGTAGCTGTTGCTGTGAGAGGCTGAATAACCAACAGGCCGGGCCAGTCCAAGAAACATTCCACTGTGTTTAGTCTACTGGCTGGCCTCCAGGTGTTTCCCAGGCGTGGCCTGGGTTGTGTGCTACAGTCAAACTCCAGGCCCTGGGATGTAGCAATGCTGTTGTAACACAAGCAAGAAGCCCTGCCGGCGTGAAACCCTTATCCAGACTCAATATACCAGGCATGGTGACGGCCAATCAAAGTGATGAGAGTAGAAATGTGTTCCAACTCACACATCGTTGAAGTCCTCCAGACTGGTGGCAGGGGTGAAGACATCTAGAAGTCCGATAACCTGCAACGTCCATGAGACATTAGTCAAGTTAACAATGCAGAGAACAAAGGCAATGGACCCTGTACTGGGAGCAACATTTCTAATGTGTTATCAGTTTCTTCCAGCAGGAGGCTCTGAGACTTTAGACAAACATCTGGTTTCAACAGCAGATATCATAACGGAGTGCCATAGCTGCTAGCATTGAGTCAGGATAGGATAGTATGTGAGCGATAAGAGTGAATGTTATACCCCTTTTACAACGACAATCCTGGTTAAACACAGGTCTGTCCAGTGTTGGGGGGGGGGGGGCAATTT
>OMKL01015169.1:26607-41008 GCA_900302295.1 Parasudis fraserbrunneri
GGGGGGGGGGGGGCAATTTACACCAGTTCCCAAACACAGGTAGGTCTCAGGTCGTCACCATTTATACTGGACCCGGGTCTGCACATTTATTTCCCTAAGTGTCCCACCCCAAATGGGTTGTTGCATTTTAACATAATCGAAAGCAGACGTGTGACCAACATGGCAAACAATATGATGCCCAGTCCATTGCTCTTTTAACTTTGCCGAGTTTGTTTTATTTACTCACTAAATGAAATGTCTCTCGCACATATTTACAGTGTACGACTGAATTCAAACATAAACATGAATACCGTCCTTTTGTTGTGTGTTAATATGTCACACGTGTGCACAGTAACCAAAGCCAAAGGAGTGCGGTCTCTTTACGAGGGTCGGCCATAAACCCCAGGTTAGGACCCGTTTCAAAACCCTGTTGGTTGGGTCATAGTCAATCCACATGGGACGACCCGTTAATATCATCGGCTGTCACCGATTATTTTTCCAGGTAACCGTGTGGTGGTGTAAAAGGGCATGAGAAGAGCGAGAGACTCACATTCTCGTGTTTCATATGCTTCAGCAGGCGCAGCTCTCTATACGTTCTCTTGGCGTGGATGATAGACTGGAAGGGTCGAGAAAGTTTCTTCACAGCTATCTTCAGGACAGACTTCTCGTCATACGATGAACTGTTAAAAAAAAAAAAGAAGGGCAAACCTTTGGGCCAAGTCCTCTAACTTCAACACTCATTAGCCTAGATACAGTCATCATCATTAACACAATTCTCATAACACAACCCCTCCCATACAACAACTTCCTATAGTGGTTACTCATTTACTCATTTACCTATCAGCTGGTTAACACTTCTGTTGAGGAAGTTAACACCAGTTGCAGGCTTTAAAAAAAAAATGTTAAAAAAAAAAAAAAAAAAAAAAGGAGGAAGAAGGAAACAAAGTTGACATCTTATGCAAGACGCCAGAAACCCCTTTTCAATGGCTCACTGCAGGCAGCTGAGTTTGCTGCTGAAACCAAATCAAGTGCTGTCAGAGGTGCTGAAGGGTGTGGAAAAGGGGGACATCAGCAGAAAATGTCATTTCTCAGCACATTCAGGCCAGCCTTGCCTGGAGTCTGTGAGACAGAGCGTAGTAGGAGAACTGTCTCTACACCACCTGCCATGCCTGAGAATCTCAGCGAGCAAGCAACCACAGCCATAGGCAGGAGGCCACCGCAGATTCCTACTGTACAGGCTCCCAGAGCAGAGGGCAATAAAAAGAGCTACCACCAGTATGACATGTTGGACATTGTTTTATATGTGTGTGCACATGCGTGTGCTTGTGGGTAATGGGAGTAATGTACAGTTCACTAATGCATGTGTACATTAGAGATGAAATGGTCTGGTTGTGAGTGACAGCATCCTCAGGCTCCATTCTACCCTAACTGGACAAAGTAAACATTGCCAATAGTAAGACAAATGTGCTGGTGGAAAAAAAATCATAGCCAATGCGCTGGTGAGCTGGTGGTAATCTGACCAGCAACAGATTATCCTATTGCCTAGCAACAGCACAGCTGTCTACTACTGGGGTGAAAAACAAACATCTGCTTACTACAACAGCAGTAATGATGCTGTGACTTAGACGTTCAGATCAATTTCATCAACAAACCAATGCAACGGTCGCATCTGAATGTATAATACCTATCCTGCCAAAGCTTGTCCTCAGCAAGCATTTGGGAAATCCACCTTATCACAATAACAAATAGTCAGTAATGGAAAAAGTAATCTATGAAAAGACTCAAATCAAAAGGAAGGAAATCCCTAAATAACCTGCCAACTGTGCATCGAATCGAAGTCATGACATAATAGCAACAAGGTTGTAAGGAACCAACAAGATATGATGAACTTGATACATTGTTTATTAAGATATCCTGTTTTCAAAAGTTGTGCACAAAAACAAATGACTGCTAAATGACGCTAAAAGTGGGTTCGTGCATAGCTTACAAAGGGGAGTTTCAGGTGGTTGTGGTGGGGCTTCAATGGTGGTTAATGTTTCTAAACGAGAACAGCATAACATTGTGTACAGTGAGACGCGCTACAAGAACACATAATATATACTGTACATGTATATGTGATAGTTTCCTACAACCTTGTAGTTGGCACCAAAGACATGATAAATTAGTTGGAATCCTTATAACAGTCTGCAAGCAATATGGGGATATGGGGATGAGCACGCAGTAACTGAAGTTTGCATGTTGATTCGTAGACACATCGTGGCTCCACCTTGCTAGTTAGCATTAGCTAGGTGGTGGAACTGGTAAGCTAACTTTAGCATCTGCAGGGCAGGCCTCGTAAATGAATGGGGTGACTAGCCAGGCAAGCTTACGGTCTACGCACACACATAAAAACGTGATTTACCACACGGATCCGTAGGCCCCAGAACCGACTGGAGAGAGATCCTGGTAACGCACGGGAACCTCCCAAATCGTCTTGTTGACCTCCTGCCGATAAAACTTGGGTCTTTCCTTCTGCGACATTCCTGCAGAACAACTCACGAGTAAGTTGACTTCTGCTTTTCCTTGGTCAAAGGTGGGTAGCTAGTTTGATCCTTACAACCCAAGTAAGTTTCCAAAGTATAAAAGGCAATACGTGGAAAATGTGTCTGTCCGTCGCAGAATGCCTGTTGCTTTCCCTCTTCTTCACAAAAAGGTTGCAGATATTTTGTTTTTATGCACGCTTGTCAACTGAATCGCTGTTTTAACTGTCCTACTCGACTTACATGCAGCTCCCGACCCGAGATTTCTCCGCTCTTGCAACATTGTCATCAAGTATCGCGAGATGAGTTACAACTCTCGAGTCAAAGTTCTGATCATTGGCTCTGCCCCTGTGAACTCTTTCTACTCTACACAACTCTTCTACAGAAATTGTACAAGTTGCATGGTTACTACCACAACAAATGTTATTGTATGGTAGTGGCTTGATTGTTATGGTAGATTATTTTAATTAATTAAACTTTAAAGAAAATAGATATCCACATGACAACTAAATGCCATGCCAAAATCTGAGGTGAATTTGTTTTCCTAAAAGGTTGCTGTATTGTGCCGAAAAAGGAAGGAGAATTCTTCCTCAAACGCTGTATTATATCACAATGGGAAAACGTTCAGTAAACAAGGGATACATGGTATTTTAGTCAATTGTGGAAACTTTCATGGGTTTATGTGGTGTCACATTTTGAGATATACATTTTCAGTTGTCACTACTGTAACACCTGATATTTTGTTGAAATTAGAAAAAACGTAATCAATAAAAAAAAAATCTAATATTGCGTACATAAGTGTATATGTGCTTCAGTTAGGTAGTATAAAACTGATTGTATCAACTTTTGATTTATGTGAATTAAAACGTGAAATTTGATAAATGACCCATTCTGTAACTGTCACTTCAAACAATCTAGATAAATAAATTAAATAAAAAATCAAAGTTCATTTCTGTGGGAAAATTAATTATAAATCATTAAGATGACTTTTGCCCACTTTATCTCAGTTTTCCTCTTTGTTACGATGGTGACACATTTTGAGAGAGGAGAGAGATTCAGGAAAATTCTGAATATAGGTTATAATTTCTGACTGCACCTTTAGTAGATCTGTATACATTAAACCTAGACTAGCACATTTAAAGTTTGGGGGAAATAGGGTAAGTTTTTACACCCCCCAATTTAAATCATTTTGGCAGAATCACCGTACTGTATATAGACAGACAAAATAAAAAGTGCAAAGTGTGAACAAATATAAGAGAAATGCCTTTAATTTGTACTGTAGCCTAGAATATCATATATAAACGTTGTTGTTTTTTTTACATGATGATTTATAGTAAAATATATAATAAGGCTGAACAACATGGCTGACAAAAGCTTATAAAGATAAAAAACACAATTTAAGACACAGTTATGTAAAATATACACAGGTCCACACATCTATGACAAATGTGCTCATGTAACTTTCTGGCCTTTAGTCCAAAGTAAACGAGTCTTCAGCTCCTGTATGGGTGTAAAATATTTTTAAATACATCATGGCCAAATATCCAACAAGTATTTCTTTTTTTTTTATTACCAATATATTACAAATATACCACACCAAATTGTCTTTCTTGACAGAACAGAAAAATCCCTCCATTAACCTAGCCTCTATCTCCTGGATTTACATTTGTAATAAATAAAACACATTCACAAAATGTCTAACCTATCTACATCCAATGTCAGAGATGGGTCGTTTGTCAAAGAATTTTCAAAGCCTGAAAGCTTTCTTTTGTTTTGCTATTCTTTGACCCTTTTGAGGACATCCATTTGGAACGCATTGGAAGGTTCTAGTTAAACATATTCATGTCACGCTTCCTCTGTGCCCCCCAGTAGCAAGGTTTTGTTTGTTCAGAGCCTCCCTGATCTAGAGGTCCTCAGAGTCATCTCCGTAAGCAGCCAGTCCCGACGATGACTTCAGAGGCACAGAATCAAATCCATCTGATGTTCTCTGAGGGAAAACATTGATAGTAATGTTTAGTACGAATATATGTGCGCTGACGGAGTATTGTTTGTTTGTACAGATCCCCATTAGTTATTACAAAGGCAAGAGCAATTCATCATGGGGTCCATTAGAAACATTCTGGTACAGTGGTTATACCAACCTGTCTTGGGAAGGACCTGATCTTGGTGAAGAAGGATTTCTTGGTGAGGTCGATGAGGTCGTCCTCAGCATCCTCCCCTTCCATGATGGCACAGCTGTCTGCGGCGGGGAGCTCACATTCTTTCTCTCCGGAGGTCATCATCAGTTTGGAGTACTTATACTGCAGCCTTCAGAAAGGGAGGAACGTCCCTTGTTTACAAACTGTGACAGGAATGGTATCTTCACCGTACAAATTACTAACTGGCAAAAACCATTAGATTGGATTGCCTAATATAATATTGTTTCACTATGATTCGTAAACAAAGATTATAGTTTCACTTTAGATACATTTCTTTCTTAGATACATTTAGATACACTTAGATACAATTTATTTTTAATTATTTATTCAATTGACTACGTTTTATGTGCCTAGTTTTAACCTTTGTGTCAACTTTCATTACATCTAAAAACCTTTTATATGTCTTAAAAACTTTAGTAAAGTAGAGGTATGGATGATGGAGCAAGTCTTACTTGCGTGTCTTCTTCCAGAAGTAGCAGCTGATGCCGATGAGCAGGAGAGCAGCGACTGTCCCTGTGGAAACCCCAAACTTCAGCCAGAAGTCCAGGGTCACACAGGCACTGACTGTTTGAGCCGGTAGGGACACCCCACCATAGCACTGCAAGGGCTGCTGCCATACATATGTGGTTCTCTGAAACACACACACACACGCGCATGTGCCCGCAAACAATTTAAAGACTAATACAGATCAAAGTATACAGATCAAACACAGATTATATATACATCGATCAAACCTTTTTTAGAGGTTCAACATGGTTTAACAGACAATAAATGATACAAAGACACACAAGCACATTTTGATTTACATCAGCTTGCATAGTGTTTAACAAATTCATGTGAACCATTTCATGTGTACAACTTCACATGTGAGATGATAATTTTGAGAATTGAACATTCTAATAATGATGTCACAATGGGTATTGGTCATTGAGTTCAAAAATTTCTAGACAGAATTCTGAGGAAATTATCCAAAATACTTACACCTGAAAAGGTAAAAAAATATATATAATTTATTTTATTTTATTTTATTTTTTTTATTTTTTTTTAAACACACACACACACACACACACACACACACACACACACACACACACATTCAAGCAGATACACTACCTGTATTCCCTGGATACATGCACTGACAATCTCTCTGTAGTGGCTCTTGGTGCAGAGTGGACAGGCATGCTGGCTCTGCCACAGGAAGTGGAAGGAGCATCCGTCACACGTCCCCTCTGAACAGTTGCTACGGATGAAAACAACAGAACAGTAAGAGAGAGAGAGAGAGAGAGAGAGAGAGAGAGATGCCAGTCCACCTGCCTGTGACATTTTACAATTTTAATGGAGTTGAGTTTCATAATCCCTCCACAAGGGGTCACTATATCCAAAGTTCAGATTCGGAGACGATGAGTGTTCAGTGCACAATAAGCTGGTGCCAAGGTGACCTGTGCAACATTAGTTCCAGGTACAGTGTTGTCTGTGTCACTCTTAGGATGTCAAAAGTTCAAGTCAGTGATGGTGTAAGTAAGGTACCTTGGCAAAGTGATGTGGTCTTTGGCTGTCACTGTGGGATCACATCTCAGCCTGATGGTGGTTGACCTGCCCTGTTTACAAGCCTGGGTCGTCTCAGTTGATCTGCAGACACGAGAACATAATATGGAATGTGAATATATTAGACCTCTACCATATGCTATCACTGCATTTTTATAATAGTAACACAACAACTACTGCCTTCAACGGAATATCATTTAATGGTAGCTTGGCAATGAAATATAGGCCCATGACTTATGTAACCTGTAATAGAATATCACGTCTGGCAGGCTAGATGCAGCAGGGAATGACTTTTCCAGAGACGAGATCTGACTCAGGGTTGTATCAGTGGTGACACCTTCAAAGAGAAACAGAAGACACGCTCTAAACGTTTATCCAGGAATCACAGATTGATTGTCATGCAAACAGCAAATAAGTTAAAAAAGTATAATTCCTTCAGCCTTCAGCCAATATCCCAAATCCGGTCTTGACCACAGTCTCAGGCCACTAGAACTGAACACAGGTATGTTTCCCTTTAGTTTTAATGTATCAGCATTCAAGTAAATTTAAGAAACATCTGTGTGGGCAGGTGTCCACTTCATGACCCCAATGACATACCCACGCTTCGCACTGCTGACCCATACCCTTTTACATCTAAACTAGGTTCCTAGGTATGTTCTCACCCTGGGCTATGACACAGGGGATAATAATATCACATCCTGTGTGTTGTCAGCTCTTACCGATGAGTGTGTCACCAATAATGAAGGGTTGCGAGGACACCACACTCTGACCTCTGATGTCAGAGGGCACCACAGTCGACTGGCAGGCATAACCTTTTACCTCCCTCTGGCTCTCCGTTACGTTGTCCACACAGGTGGCCAGCTGTCTGCCCTGTGGGACAAACGCAGGGCGACGTTACGGCACACATTAACAAGTGGTGTTATTTCTTTCTTTCTTTTTTTTTACTCTCACCTAACCAGCGATTTGACTAAGAACAAATTCCTATTTGTAGTTGCAGGGGGAGGGCTACACACATATACTGTACATGCCCTCACCTAAGAGCTGGCCAGTATAACCACAGTCTAATGGTTTTGGTCACTGAGCAGCTCCACTGTAGCAGTTAGTGGTGAGTGCCTGGTTCGAGGGGCACCGCAATGACAGTTGTCGTGGGATTAAAACCTGCCACCTTTCCGTCACAGGGTTGCCCAGTGATAGTTGAGGAGTTGGGTATATTGTCACCAGGTGGAGGGTATGATGTGTGCTCACTCTCCAATATATAAGTCAGTGGTCATTAGGTTAAATAGGTGGATATACTCTATGTATGCCTCAGAGGAAGAGGTGGTATAATTAGTGCACTTGTGTACAGTATACCCTTGACTACACTACGTTATGAAACTAAATTCAACATGAGATTGTGTGTCAGTCTCAATTCCCTCACCTCTTCCCCACAGAGGGCCACACTGAAGCGATGGAAGTACCGGAGGCCTTTGCTGGTGAAGCGGGGGCTGCTCTGGAAGCTGGTGACGTTGGCCAGAGGGGTGAAATCATAGTGCAGGAACTCCCCTCCACCGCTATGCACATCCAATGTACAGCCACTGACACAGCCTGAGTGGGCCTGGGGCATGGAAAGAAATCAGTCTATGGTGTCAGTACATCAAAGAAAGATGGATGGAATGATGGATGGATGGATGGATGGGTTGAGTACATGGAAGTGACACTGATGTTGATTTGAGTTATGTTTTTAGAGTTTTTCCGATGGAAAAGAGAATTCCTCCTCACTTTGTTTCTGTGTGTGTTCGGTCCACAGTGAACACAGGCATTCTCTCCTATAGGTTGATCCGGCCTGATGAAGGTGTTCGGTGGGCAGCTCTTACACACACCAGTATCACTGACCATGTAGTGGCCTGGAGGGCAGGGAACACAGGCAGAGTCTGCCTGAGAAGACCCCAGGGCACAGTGGCGACACTGGGAGGCTACGCCATCGAGCACATTGGTGATGTGGATGGAGTAGATCTTGGCAAAGTCAGAGGTGTACTGTTTGTCCTGGAGAAAAAGGAAAACACTAGTTATCATTCGAAAGCTGCGCTTGTCTGTCCTTATGGCTTGGTTAGGCTTTTTATGATGTTCCATTTATAATGATGATTTTTTTTTTGAGTGTCGCGGTTTGAGTGCTTGTTGTGTTTTGTGTCTGACAATGACTCAAGGATTCATGAAGATCTTATCTTATCTTACCTTACCTCATCTTATCCATAGTCAACTCAATGTCCAATTTTGTTTTTCTAGCGTATGCCCAATGACAATTTTTTCTTAAAAGCCTGTTCTCTGAAAGTTTAATAGTAAGTACACTTGTTGGTAATTTTGAGGAATCTGTTCAGTCTCACCGGGTCAGATCCCTCTTGGCGCTGGAAGGCCCAGGTGAAGCTGACGGTGCTGTTGCTCTTGATTAGGTAGGAGTAGGACTGTCTGCTGCTGGTGCCAGTCCACTGCTCCACGACATCGTTGTTCCTCTGATTATAACCCTGTCAAAAAAAAACACACTCACCTCAGACATTTATACTGATGTCAAACGGGGTCATTTGTAGGGGTGTAACGATCTCAATAAAGAACTGGAAATAAAACTGTATTGATGATAGTAGAGGACCCGCACTTGATTGGTGTTCTTGAACCAAGATATGAGATGCCAAGCAGACCTTAGTTTGGTGGTATGGTTACTGCTGTTACCATGATGTTTAAGGCTCATTTTCATTGTTTACAACTTATAAATAAAAAAAATAAAAATTTCTGAGCCAATCCAAGCTTTGTAATATATACATATATATAATATATAATTAGAGCTCTGTAGTCTGAATGCATTTTAACACATGAAGAATAAAAAATGTAACCGAATCATGACCTCAAAATCGAAATTCGTATAGAATCTGAAAATGTGTGTATCGTTACACCCCTGGTAATTTGTGATATTATGATAATATCACGTAGAGTAAACATCTTGTGACATAGTGCATTTATACATCATAATATTTCCCTCACCGCCATGAAGTAAAGTGTGCAATTGGCCTCACACTTGGTCTCAAAGACAAAGGTGATCCGAGACAGTCTACTTCTTTGATCATCTTTGGCCAATGATTGAGGCAGCCTATGGAGACATCATTTACATTCCATAAAACCTTTTGTGTACTCTATCAGCAATAACATCACTTTGAAATTCATGATAATCTTCTTTTTTTTTTTACATATCAACTGAATCCAGTTCAGGTGATTAGATTCAGGGGGATTCATCAGTCCTGGCTGAGACTCACCTGTATCCAGGAACATTGAGTGAGAGCATCATGTAGTCTGAATCCTGGCCCCCTGGGGTGGTGTAGATGTACTCCCCAGCCACTTCCCATGCTGTCAAAAGCGAATAACACAACAATTACATGATCATAGAACAGCAGTGCACACATATTATCATTCACAAAATAGTATGGATGCACCAATACCACTTTTTCACTGCTGATACCGATTCCTAAACTTTGAGTATCAGCCAATACTGAGTACCAATCCGATCCGTTACTTTTATTGAACAGTATAGACTTAAGACCCTCAGTTTGGGGTCAGTGGATAAAAATTGGATTTAGATATAATATGTATTTCTCCACTAGAGAGATCTAACATGCTTCTAGGTGTCTTCAAATCACTTTGCTTTGATTTCGGACACGTTACACATATTTCTTGATATTGGATTTTAGTATTGGGGGAAAATTATCTGATACCAATACCCTATTTTAGCCAGGTATCGGACCGATATCCCATACCAGTATCGGTATCGGTGCATCCCTACAGAACATCCAGTGGTAGTAGTAGTCATTCAGTAGCTGCAAAGGCCTCTCTACTGTAACATATGAATGAACAGTCGTATCCAACAGTGAAGAGTCCTACCCGTGCTGCGGCCAGACTCGCTGTATTCTCGGCGGAAAACGGAGCTCATCATGTTGCCGGGCATCTTGTTCCACCATTTGTACTCGAAGCCCACCTCTGGCTCTGTGCCAACAGGGCACTCGACACATTCTGTCAACGGATGACGTGTTGATGTGGCAAGAGTGTTCGTGCATGTCAAAGATGTTGTAATTGTGTTAGCATTAGCGTGAAAGAATGATGGTAGTTTGAACAAGTCAATAAGGCTTAAAAGGCTCATCTAGCAATATATCCCCATCAGTCTAGCTTTAAAGCTTTTACACTATTTTTACACTATTTTGCCATCAGTGTAATTACTTCTCCAAGAATGATTTGTTCCTCCAAGTTTGAATCTCCAAAAGGGTTTTAATTCATTAGATATTTGGTTGCCATGCTTTGTTCTAATGTGTATATGCATACGAGATTGCTCATTGATTTGAAAACTACATTTCCCCAACAGTATTCGCTCTGAGGCTTTAGGCCATACCACATTTTCCTTTTCACAATTTAACGGAGCAGTATTTAACTCCACATGGAATAAATGTACTCTGATTGATATCACTTCAAGGACTGATCCAAACTCATTACCTCTCAGTAACTCCAACCAAATCACTCGGGAGTAAGTGTGAGATTATTTGCCACCAAATCAACTTTGTTTTGGAGGGAAGTACCACTTTAAACAATGTGCACAAACTCATGACAATGTAAATTCACTTAAGAACTCCTAATCTTTCCTTTCACATCTTATCCTTACTCCACTCCTTATCCTTTCCTTTCACATGTTATATTGGAATGAGGAAACAGCATAATGTCAGGGTACAAGGTGATGATGATGATGATAACGGTGATGGTTCTGCACCTGTTCCATTGGAGAAGGAGCCATGGGGGCAGGGTTCACAGATGGAGGAGTTGGTGACAAAGAAGCCAGGGTTACATGGAGGACAGGTCTGCATCTCTCCTGAGTCAGGCAGCTTCTCCGCCTTGTCAACGCTCTCACTGCAAATCTTAGGCTCAATCCATTTGTACATGAGCTGGGTCTGAGACACACAGCAAGGGAGAAATTAATACATCAAATGACACGGGTGCTGGCTCTATAGCTGATTAGTGCCAGCCCAGACAATCAATATTTAAGGAAACCTAATAGTTATGCCAGATGGTTCTAAGTCTAGTGGACTGAACCATACGGGAAGCCTCTTCATATTGTAACAGTGCTGCCTGTTTTCACCTCTCCCGAACTTCATTTGAATGCACCCTCCATGTACTTTTTCCACAGTACCTGTCCGTTGGAGTCACACGGGGTGTGGGTGTAGAAGTAGTCACTACTTGTACATGCAGGTCTTGGTTTGCAGCTCCCAGAGCCAGCCTCTGGAATACAATATGCGCCCAGCCAAAGATAAACCAGCCATTACAACAGGAGGAATAACACACACAGCTCACATTAAGATCCACTGATACCACACAACCTAGACACCCATGTATATTTACATATATATTGCCTCTGTGCATTTGGTTGGTGACATGCAAATGCTTAATCTACAATGTGATAAGTGTAAGTGTTAGCATACATACTAGAGTTTAGTCAAAACAGCAGTCAGTTGAAGACACAACGTTTAGTAGTACGGTCAGTCTTTGTGGGCAAAGCATTAGAAGTGCAAATATACCTGCATATTTTTCTGTTTCACACTGCTGACACACAGTGGCCCCCTTGTTGGAGAAGGAGTCGGTGGGGCAGGGGGTACAGCGGGCTGATCCTGGCTGGGCACTGTAGGTGCCGGGCTTACAATGGAAACACTCCGATGTATAGGCCACCCCTGGAGGAGATCCGTTTATCAACTTGTGACCATTAACAGAACAGGAAGCAAGAAGGGGTGGCGACATCTTGAATCGGCACTTTCACGTATGGTTCATTGATTTACACCAACATTTTTTTAAATATTTTCTTTTCGGAAAGAACGACCTACAGGTAACGTAACAAATTGAAAACGGGAAGGGGGGCAGTCAAATGATGAACCCGAAAGAAAAGCAGACAATATTCTACCTGAGATGGCGATGTTCCTCAACAGCACAGGTTTCACAACACTGCCCATCAGGGCATATGCAGTGGTTCTCCAATACAGCACATTGTTGCCTTTGTTTAGCTGTAACTGCACATGGTGAAATTGATAGATAGATAGATAGATAGATAGATAGATAGATAGATAGATAGATAGATAGATAGATAGATAGATGGATGGACAGATAGATACATAGAAAGAAAGAAAGGGAAATGAGAGTCATATATGTCCAAACTCTTCAAAAGAATATTAGCGTTATGCAAACAATAACAGCAAACAAGTATAGTGGTGGTATGCTATGTGCTGAAGCTCTGGTTAGACTTACATTGTAGGAACTCCAGTCACTCTCTGACATCTTCATGAAGCGGCTTTCAGAGTCTGTAGACTGACACTGGTCATTTTGAACCTGGTAAGGAGAACAAGCCAGAGGGGAGGAGATCACCAATAGTTCATCCTAACCATCTTTGAAGAAAATGGATTGTCATCATAAAACACTTACGAAGAACTCAAAGTAGATGCTGCTGTCAGGGTAGAAATACTCAAAGGACACAGTTCCGGGTTTCTTGAGGTTCACAGCGTAGGACAACGTTGCGGTGCACTCATCTGTGTTTGAAGCTATGTAATCACCCTTTGGTATCCAGGTTGAGCTGAATAAACAACAATACACCAAAAGGCAAGGACAAACATCAGCACCAGCAACAACATCTGCACACACTTCTTAAAACTAAGATAATTGTTACTGTTTTGAATTATGATTGAAACCCATATCTTAGCAAAGCTATGTGTGCAGCATACTGACTTGGAGCAGTTTGTGGAAGTGTCCCAAAAGTTCATGTTGCTCCCGTGAGTAACCAGGCCAGCTGGCAGGCTGTCCCACTCATCAAAAGCCACGCTGGTCCCCAGAGAGTAGGTCCCCGCAGCACATTTCTGACACTCCTGAGACCGCATGTCCAGGAACTCTCCTTGGCTGCAGGAGAAAGCTACAGGAAGGAGAGACAACGTTGTCTCATTAGAAAGTCATGGAGATAAGAGGCTACTGTATATAAGGCAGGGAATAGACAATAATGGCATGCATGTTATTGTTATGGTGAGTTCATGATTGGCCTTTAGACATTAATGGTAGTTATATTGGCAGCCAATCAGTATCGGAAATTAAAACATTTTTGTGAGCTTTTCCCTGGGAGTATGTTGCTTAGACGAGTGCCGAATAAACAACAGAATAACACTAACAGAGTTTTTTGTTTAAAGAAGAAATACATTTCAGATAATTTTCCCTTTAATTTACATAGCCATGTCCTATATTTGTTACATTTGTTGTAACCTCCCTAAACTCGCGATACCACTTGATTATCTGAAGACAGGCATGTCTGAAAAGATGTACCTCTTTTGTACTTGAATTTGTTCAACATTCTCACAACAATCTTTATCGGTATCCATATCTGACAATATGGGTGGCCAGAGTGGAGGAAAAAATTGGATATCAGTATCAGCCTCAAAAGAACATTTATCCTACAGTATATGCACTGTGGTTGTGGAGAAGTACGCATAAAACTTACTGCACTGAGTGCCTTTGACAGGGTCCGGGAGGCCTGTGCATGTTTCAGGTTTGTTGGGAACAGCCACTCTCCATCGTGACCCGAGTACGTCACAGTCTGTGTACTCAAAGTGGTAATCAGACTGCAGGGAGAAACACACAGGTGGAAGGTTCACACGACTGCAGCAAACCACAACCACATTCAACAAGGCACATCACATATACATCCAAAACAGCCGTTGGTGCTCTGCAAGGAGAAGCGATAAGAAAAAACCCAATGATCTTGCTGCAGGGAAGGTTTCGAGTTACCCCTTGTAGGAAAGTAACATGTGAAGGTTGCCCTCTTGCTCACACTATAGTTTGTTAATGGATTGTTTTATATCTACTGAATTACTCTCTAAAACCAGGCCAACCTCCTTTCCAAATACAGACTGAGGCCAATATTTACCCAGGAGGCCTTCTCACCTGTTGGCCTTAATCTCCTTCATCAAGGATGTGCGGAAACTCTTTAACCACCAAGGCTCCCTCCAGGGGTTATTTACTTAGCCACGGGGAAAAGAATGATGATTAGTCCAACCCTTTTGTAAACATTTGATTTTAATGTTGTTGCAGGGAATTGTTTTAACACAAGGACAATGCTGCTTTGCTATAGGTGTG
>OMKL01015180.1:16042-26979 GCA_900302295.1 Parasudis fraserbrunneri
ATCAAGATTGTGGTCGTAGCCTACATAAGTTTGCTTTTTAAGTTGAAGCACTTCGCACTTCTCGCACAGCTGTGCCAATTAGGCACGCATCTACGGGGGCGTCCACTCGTTATGCTCCTCCCACATTACCACAGTGGAAACTGTATTACATCGTCTGTATTCTGCATGTAGGAAATCACTCCTCTCCTACACGGGCTAATTCATACAGTGGCCTGCACGTTTCCTAAACCGCTCACCTTTTTTTCCCCCTCGCGTGAGCGGGGATGCGGTCAAGAGCGGCGCGGCGGAACGGAGCGCGCTCTCGCGAGCGGCGTTCGCGGAGTTCAACTCCACACTCGCGCTCCGGTCGAGAGCACTCTTTACTGCTTCGTCCTACGGGGCGTAATTAAGAGATTTGAGCGTGTCCCTCCGAAACGTATACTGTACATGTACACATATTCAGCAGGGAGTGAGAGAGTGCAGGGTCAGCCGTTTGTGGCGCCCCCTGGAGGAGGTAGGTGTTCAGGGTCATGTAGGTCTGTGGTGATATTTTAAAATCCAATCCTTGGTCGCACCTTTTTTTTTACTTTTTATTTTTTTATTACCTTATTAGTATTTTTCATGATCATTATCATTATATGGAAACAGAAATGAGACACACACCTTACCTTCTGCATGGGCGTGTTCAGCCTCAATATATATCCAATATATATATATATATATCAATGACACGGGCATAGACAATCTCACATTCTTTGGTGGAGACGTCGGTGGCACCATTCATCATAAATGATAGGTGGGGGGGCGGAGGCAATTTTGTCACCAGTCTTTTCCCGGAGGTTGACCCGGGCGTCCGTTCTTCTTCATCAGTGTGATCCGGGTTTAGAATTTTGTGAACGGGAGTTCCTCTTTCGCTATGTTCTAGGCAGTGTTGAACGTGATGACATTTGAGTAGTTGGGAGGGGCCTCTGTGTTCCGGGGTCATGCATCGGTTCCCTGCAGGTTTTGTGTTTCTTATTGTCGTTGTGCTTCTTCAAAGTTTCAAGCTTAAACCGTGTTGACCCGGGAACAAGTTTAGAGTTGCCTGCAATGGACGTCCACATTTCCTACAATACACACACACACACACAGCATAGCTTTCCCCTCGTACCGCAACCGCGGGTACTGCGTTAGCCACTGTGGTTGAAAGTAGTACTTTTTCTTCTTCATTGGCTCAGTCGGTCTCTTCCTGCATGCACCTTCATCATCACCGAGTCGGAAACCTCTCGTTGGCTCTCCCTCCCTACCAGCCTCCTCCTCCTCTCTCTCCTCATCTTGTTTTGTTTTTTTTATCAGCTATAGACCAATTCATTTTTGGAACACGGTAATAGCTAAATGGATTGTTTTGTAAAGCTCTGTGTCCTCGACTTTGGCCAACGTGAATCCCACGTCAGATTTTAAACTCGCACTCTCTCAAAAATGGTTGCATATGCGACCATTTTGGTCACAGTCTGGAGCCCTGTTAACCGATATTGTGTTCGTAGGTGTATACGGTGTGTGTTTCAGCTGATCTCAGCTTACCTTACTAAACGCCATTCACACTGCCACTGATGTTGAAAAGGGGTGGAAAATACTCCATGAGATTTGAAAGTTGTTTGAAAGTTGCTAGGCATATGTAACACAGCTTTCGGAAAAACCACTGGGTCGTTTTACTTTCGCTAACACTCTACTACAAGCCCTGCATGTCAATCTTCTGCATTCAGTTGGGTGCGCTTGTTATCATCTCCTGGGTGCTGAATGGCTTGTAGTAGAGTAATACAGAAACATTAGTGAATGTAAACGTGCAGTTGTTGTTTTCCCAAATTACATATGCCTCGCAACTTTCAAGTTACATTGAGTATAACTTAACCCCTTTTCAAAATCAATGGTAGTGTGAAAGGTAAGCTGAGATCTACCACATACACATACACTTTGTTGAAGACAGGGGCAATCTCTGGTAATGGCTAAAAGTAAAAAAATTACACTGGTATGCTCCTTTAAAATAGAACAGTATTTCAAAAACTAGAATGTAAAGGTTGTGAAAAATCAACATTCATTAGTTGGGCATATCCTAAGTTGTATAGCAAGGAAGGCTCTAGCTTAAAAGTTGATGACAGCCACACCCATTTATGGGTCTATGAGGAAAAAAAGGATGAAAAATCGAGTTAAAGAAAGGATAGAAGTAAGCTATCCATACAAAAAGCACAAGCACACCCCATGGGCATACCCTGAAGATGCCCAGCAATTTTGAAGCTGGTGGCTTCAAAGCTGTAGGAGTAGCGGTGACAAAAAAGTCACTTACAATATCAGAAACTTGGCTTTGCCCAGCCAACTTAATTAGGCTACACAGTTTACTCAATGCAAGCGGTCAGGGACACTCAAATTAATTAATTAAGGTCAATTAAAAATGTGTTTTGTTTCATTTTACCCGTCTACCAGAAGCGCCTCCTCTCTTCTCTTCAAAACGAGCTCTCTGCTCAAGCACACTAAGCTCATTTAGAAGTCACTGTGACTCCCTGCGGGCCACTGCGACCCCTGAGGGCCCCAGAGAGTGATATGATATTTTATTTTGGAAGATATGTTATTTTGTGCATTTTAGATGGAATTTAAAAGGTGCACTTCTCCAATCATTTGAGATGAGGACCGTGTAGGCTTGACCACGGAAAATTGCGTGAAACGAAACGCACGATTTAGTCCTCAGCCCTCATTGCTGGACCGATGGCATTCTTTTGAGTTCCATATGAACGGAGCTCCGAAATTAAATGAGTAGGGCTGACCCGAATGCTTCGACGCTTCAATCGCTGCCATGGTAATCGATGTCAAAATCACTATTCGAATGCTTCGTTTTCTGTTTTTTTACCAACTCCTTTTTACCGCTCCAACATCAGCATAAGAAATAGCTTGTAGAAATAATTAATTTTGATAAGAACATTCAGATAACCTATCTACCACATTGCTCTCACCTACCCCCCACGCTGAATCTTTTGCGCAGGAGCAATGACGCTTCGAATATTCGATGATAATTACTACTGACTCTTCGAAGCCCCAAAAAAAACAAGTCATCGGGACAGCCCTGGAAATGAGATGAACAGAACTCAGAAAGTAGCTGAACTCAGACCTCCGCAAGAGATGGTCTCACTTCAGTTAACTTAAAGAGTCCTTTCAGCGGTGTCCTGCCACAGACGCAGTGTAGTGAACTTTGGTTAGCAGCCACATCGTTTTACCTCTCCAGTCGTCTCTCGGGTCATTTGTCGAGGCGTCCATAGGGGTTGCTCCGTGGTCATTCTGACTTGATGCGAAATGACCACTACTTTGTGTGCAGTTACAGCTTAGTTGTAATTTGATGATTAATGGTCTAGTTTTTCCACAATATGAACTTTTGTGGCACAATACTCGGGTGATACCGGCTGGTCCAAGTTTCCTGGTGACGGAGGGAAGTCAGAACATTTCAAAGTAAAAGCTGTACTCAGATGAGAGAAAAAGAGAGACAGAGTGGCGTGTATCAAGACTCGGTAGATAACCCGCCGAGCTTTTACTTTGACACTTTGTGCCTTCTGACGTCTTCTGTGCAAACACTCTCAGCCTAGTATTGTGCCACAGAAGTTAATATTGTGGAAAAACGATACCATTCATTACCAAATTACAACTAAACCGTTACAGTGCACAACAAGTTAGAGCGACCAAAGACGACGACAGTGGCTTTGGAATAGTGTCCATCCAAATAGTAAAATACGCCATCTCCAAAGCCACGGTCAGGGCTAACGCATCCCCAAAGCGGTCACAAGCAGCCGGCTTGAGAGCAAGTCAAATTCACCCTGTTTGGTGGGGCTTTGCCCCAAGGGGTAGACCGGTGCAAAATAGAACAGCACTTACCTAAGAACAACAACAATGGGACTTTCACTGCCAGTAACGACCATCAGACCTTTCCATATCATCAGTGCAGAGGACACAATCATACCAAAGTTCAGCACCTGGTAATAGAGCTAGATGCAAAAAATGGACAGAGTTTAGCTCATAACATATACATTGCTAATTAAATTACTACCACTGATAAGTATAAGTACCCAGCTATCACAGCAGCCAGGAAATTGATTGTTGAATTGGCAGTCTCAGTCATAAATTGGTCTAGGAAGAACACCCAGCTTGGGCTAGAGTAAAAGACTGCACACTCAATGTGGAATTGAGTGAACAAGATGGTTAACGTTAGCTAGGAAGCCTAAATTAGATTCATTCTCTAGAAAGACAGCTTTCATTAGATTATAACTTGAACCACGTGAAAAGATACGTGCAGACCGGCTAGGTGGATGAGGCCGTGGATATCTAACGTTAGCTAAAAAGTGGTATATGAAAGGTCTTATTAGAGTCAGCTAACGGTCGTTAGCTAGTTAGTACTAGATAGCTGAGTTCTCTGGCCATAGAGGGAAGCAATCGCACAATCAGAAAAAAAAATAATGGTAGGGTACATACCTGTCGCTTATTCATGCGACGCACATCATCGAGAAAATCTAAAGATAGCATTGTTGCGATTACTAGGATACTAAAAACAACCTAAATAGCATTGAAAGCGGCGAACATATGGATGCACGTCAAGCTGAGAAACTTGCATCCAAATCTTCCGGGTGCACTCGGTCGGAAGTCCCGCCCACATTCGAAAGCTTTGTTGAGGTGTCGCTTTTGGATACGGCTTCCTGCTGTGAGCTCAAATGCTGATGAGGGTTTCAAATAATTTCATGATTTTACACTATATCATTTGTATTTGCTTGCATGTGTAATATAGGTAACAAATATATATATATATAAAAAAAAACGTTAACAAATACATTGATTTTTTTAGTGGGGGGAAAGAAGATCCCTGTGTATTCGCAGACTACACACAATATTGAACTTCAGAAATAGTTCATTGTTGGGTAGTCCCTGGCCTACTCTGCCCGATTTCAAAATGCAGTAGCCTTAACGTGTGTGTTTGTGTTTGTGCGCGTGCGCGCGATTTTGC
Organism: Parasudis fraserbrunneri; assembly: GCA_900302295.1. Taxonomy (NCBI): domain Eukaryota; kingdom Metazoa; phylum Chordata; class Actinopteri; order Aulopiformes; family Chlorophthalmidae; genus Parasudis; species Parasudis fraserbrunneri. The sequence goes on from OMKL01015180.1 coordinate 21,033, forward strand.
AATAATATCTAGTATTACACAGTTTGGTGAATTATGTAAAGACAAAACTTAGATACGACTTATATCAACTGATTTTATAATCACTCCAACTGAAACGAAGAACATCTGTAATAATTTTACATTTTACAAAGGGTTACTTCAATACAGGTCCTGTTGTTTTCAATGACAACCCACTCATAGAGATAAAACTATAGAGGAGACAGTGTTAATGGAGTGGGATAAAAATGCAGCCATCTTACTTGGGTCAACTATTTCTAAATCATCAATCTCCATAACAACCAGTATTGTTTCATCACCAATAGAATGCTTGATTTAAACAAAAACAGTGAGAGAAACATTCCAAACGTTCTAAATGCACTGCTTGATTTAGACCTTTAATTATTTCATCCCTTTAAGTATTTTCATAAGCTATTTTGCACTTTCTAATTTACCCCTAAAAAATACAGCTGGGAGATACAATTGGAAATATTTTCCTTCAACCAGTTAATCTCCAGCTCCAATAATTAATTCATAAATCATCATTATCTTGGCCACTATTAACAAATCTGATAACTAGGGACAAACCAAATAGTCTACAATTATGTTTAGCTAAGTGAGAGATGGATCACCAATAAAACCATTACACAAAGAAATAAAGGTTACTGTGGCTAAAAATGCATTTAAGTTGTACTTCCATGTTAGCTCATCTGTAGAAAATGTATTCCATTAAGACATTTCCAACTATTATAGACATCTTATGTGGTTACAAATATAATGCAATGCGCTATAACAGTTAATGGAAGGTTTATGTAAAAATAGGAGAATCGTGTAAGTTTAGAACTGTACCCAGGTAAGATGGCTGCCGTATGGCTCCATCCCAGAATGGCAATTCATTATGACATGGCACATCTAATGTTTTGTATCTATGCATTAGATGACCTCAATATAAGATCACCTGCCAAAAAAGGCTGAGAATCCCTGGTCCAAATGTTGCAGTTTCATGTCAGGTTTATGTCTGGTGCTGAGCGGCACTCTAGCCCTATTGCCATACTGTGTTTCCTACATCAGGGAACAAAGAGAGAAGCTTAGGCCTACCACAGTTAGGCTATGGATAAACAGATTTTTATTGTGCACCGGGACTAATATCCTGTAGAAAGTGTATTTGACGGAGAAACTGATTAGCTAATCAGTGGCCACACACACACTGAACCTGCCAGAAATATGTGGATGTTGACTTAGCGTATGGCGATGGTTACTCACTGCTGTTTGACCATTATTGCAGTAGTATATCGTGTCTCAAAATTTATACGAGTCAAGATTAATTGTGTTTGTATTTTCTCTTCTCTGACATATGGCGCGTGGGTTTGCGCCATGTGTTTTGCTGTCCTACACTCATACAGTGTGTTGCTGCAATGTGTTTGCCTCTCCTAGGCGACGACACTGGCACACAAGTCTCTCTTCCATTCGCCACTAGGATGAAGTTACTTTGCTTTACTTTGTTACTTTTGACACGTAGAGCATCTAAAAAAGAGCAGACTCCCAGACTGGGGCCAGTTGCGTAAACGTAGTTTAAGCTTTAGACTGGTCTGAAATTCTCTAGTTAGACCAGTCTAAATAAGACAGGCTGTTACATAAACATTAAGACTGACTTATTTTGAGGCAGAAAAGTTTGCCACCCTCCCCCCTGGCTAAATTTGACTGTTGTTGCCATGGTATCAGCTAAGCAGCCAAACAAGAAATGTTCTTTTCTTTCTTTTCTACACTGCACACAACAATGCAGTGCCCCAGTACCACCTTTTTTTGTTTTATTGGTTGCTCTCACGTGTTGTAATTTCTCTGTCCAAATAAGGGAGGGTGGCTCCTTCAGCATGGGAAAATGACAGGGTTGTTAAATGAGCTTCATCTGCGGGTCACACAGGCTCTTTATCTTGAACATGGTCTTCTAATATCGACTTCGCTCTCTGCTAAGGCAGGGGATTTTGAATTTCGAAGCAGCATTTAAAAAAAAAAAAGAAAGAAAGAAAAAGAAGGAAAAAACCCTAGCCAAAACTAGTTTAGCATTGCAGCTCAGGTCACCCGACATCACCAGCTCCAGTGTGTTATCATAATGGAGGCGTAACCAAACTGCAACATCCAGTCATTTAGTGTTAGCAATGTGGCTCTTAAAATTAGGCTAGTTAGCAAAACATATAATCCTCCCGTGGAACGTATACGCAAGCTACTCTCACCCCAAATGCAGTACAAAAGACAAAATTACTGGTAAATGGGAAATTGCCATAGGTGGCAAAAAAAGGAACCAGAGTTTTGTGTTTTTTTTGGTCTCAATGATGACAATACTTCAGAGGTCTGTTGTAAACGGCCAAGTCAGATATACAATTGCATCCAGTTTGCCAATCATATGGTTCACTGCAGCTCAACAGTCCATGAGGGGTGTGGTCAGGAGGTATATGTGCGCTCTGCATTTGAAGGCCTGAAGACCAGTGTCTGTGATGTGTCCAGTACATTGCTCTGGAAGGCTATTCCATATATAGACAGCAGTGTGTAAGAAGCTTCTGTCCAAGGAGCGTGTCCTGGAGACTGGCAGGGTGAGAGCATGGTCTGGTATGGCTGTGCATTGGCCTGATAAATAGTGGAGGGAGTGTAGCTTGGAGATTCATGGGACAGTGGTGGGTGTGCCTCTTGTATCGTCTGTGATCAAGGCTGGGGATAGTGAGTTGTGTACAGGCAGTGTTTTTATTTTTTATTTTCAGGGCCTTCTTCTGGGTGTCTGCAGCTGCCAGAAATAAAACCTTCATATAAGACGTACTCTTAAGAGCATGTTCTTAAGTTTTTCTAAGCCCATCCCGTTGAATACTCATCAAGGCCCTCTTAGGAGTGTGTCTGACAAATTAATTCCACAAGAAACAGCCTTCTTTGTTAAATGATTTCTTAATTCAGTCATATATTACTTATTGTGGAATACTAATGTGATGAATATGAACTTTTCAGCTTCAGATGTATAATTTGATTCATTATAACAGTTTTAGTGTACCCTCTCTGAGCACAGCCAACTCTCAGTAGGTTGAGGGGGTGTGGCCTTCTGTTAATTGAAAGGAGATGTCAAGTTAGCGTCATAATTACATGAAGCTTTCAAGTGTAAATAAATTCATGGGACCAGTGTGATCGGTTGCTATGGGAGATTAACATTGGCTAACCTGTGCTAGCAGGTGATAAAGAAATTGTCACAGTTGCTGTGGATGTTTTTGAACCACTAAAATTAATTGAATTGTAGCAAACTAGTTTCATTACTTGTTTGTGGACTAGCTAGCTGATATCCTTTACAACTACTGACAACTGACAGACTGACTGATAGGCCAATCAGGTAACCAGAGGATATTGGATATCTGAAATGGCTTGATTATGTTGATATCCAGGGGGATAGAGATCAAAGGGCTTTAGGCATCATTTTCACAACAACAGTTCTAACATTTTGGGTAATGTTACATCAACATACCTTCTTTTAAAATATGCAATGAGATTGAAAAACAGGATTTTCATTGTACTGAATCTTTAAGGCAAATATAACACACACACACACACACACACACACACACACACACACACATACACACACATACACTAAGGGCTGCCTTACAGTGTGGGCGACTATGGAACTATCTGTCTTTGGTCCAATCATGCTCTGAATAGAGTAGACTACCCGTGTGAGACGGTGTTTATATGAAGTTATGGGTTGTTGTTTTTTTGTTTTGTTTTTTTATGTGTAGCCAACACAAGATTATGCGTCTTCAAAGGTGTGTGGGCTGTGTTAATTTAATCAAAGTAATTACAGTTAACATTGTTTTATTGGTCAGAATGAAAGTAATTACTGGAACCAATATAATGAGAGGGATAGTGATGTGTACACATTAATAGGAACAGCTAATTTGTTTTTGCATTTGAGATAATGCTGATTGACCCTCTATGATTTTAATTCAGGTCACACATGCAAAGGCGTCAATTGAAAACTGTATGATGTACATGTATAACATTCACACTCCAAGTGATTTGGCTTGACTTTACTACTGCATATGCACATAGGTGCAGTTTGCATTGGTTCAGGGGGCTCACTGAACCCCCTAGTGGCCATAGCCAAAAAATGCATGTAAGGATTTTGTTTGTTAGTTTGTTTTTACAACAGGGAATTAATACATTAATTAAAGCCAACTTACTTATATCCGAATTGCCTATTTTGCCAACGCCATTCCTCCTACAGCTTTGAAACTACCAGCTTCAAAATTGCTAGGTGTCTTCAGGGTATGCCCGTGGGGTGTGCTTGCACTTTTTGTGTGGATAGCTCACTTCAATCCTTTCTTTCACTAGTTTTATCATCCCTTTTTTCTCATAGACTTATAAAGGGTTCGTGGCTATTATCAACTTTTAAGCTAGAGCCTTCCAACTTGTTATACAACTGAGGACATGCCTAGCAACTAATGAATGTTGATGCATCAGTGTGAGTTATGTTTCCATGGGTTTGCTCACAATATTCTGTCTCCTCATGCTATATGGACATTTTGGTCATATACGAAAATGCATGCAAACATCTCATCCCATCAAACACCTTGTACACATTTTGCACAGTTGTGAACCCCCAAACAAAAAGGTTACTGCGCCTATGCATATACGTACCTATTTTGCTTTGCAAAAAAAACAAAAAAAACAAATTCAAAACAGACATATGGTTCTTTGTCTCGAAGTCTCTTCAAATACAACGCAAAAGCGAAATTTAGAGGTGGCACGAATACATACAAAGTCAAAGGAAAGACGCGAACAGAGTGAGGCAGACGCAGCCTCGTTCCAGGCCGCGCAAAATGTTTCCACTTTAGCGAGAAATTCGCCTGGTGTGATGGAGCACATGTGGGCATATCTTCCCAAGTGAATATGAAATAGACTGCTGTGAATGCTCTGTAGACTATGGACACTGAATAGGTGACATGTAGAAATGCTTCTGTTTTTGGATATGTCAACAATGATACTGTTGGGACCAAAAGCACTAGCATGTCTACATGCCAGCTTTGCTAGTTTTCAACTGTCAACCCAACGGTTTCCGAGACAATATTTGTCTTTGCGGTGAGAAAAGAGTGAATATTTTAGATATTGTCTTGCTTTTAAGCCTGTGAGGCAATAGCCAATGTGCAACTATTTTATCTCAACAGATGTTTCATAGAAAATAAAGCTTCTGTCACCGCTATGTGCCTTCGGTTCATATAAAACATACAACTTTTTTTCCCATCGGTCCGACCTCAACAATGGAGTCAAGGTCAAACATCAACAATGACACACCATTTCACTGATAGCTTTTCTATTCAGAAGAAACACGTCAAACCACAGAGGCAAAATGCCATTTTGTGTGTGGTCTTTAATTGGGACACAGTGACACATGGCAGGTGTCATGGGGGGGCCAGAAAAGTACCCTCATAAAGGGTTCTGGTTACTCTGTAGTGCCGGCGGGGTTCATTTCCTGGCATAATCAACGTCCAGTCATCCATTTTTAGAAGGCATGGCTAATTCCCAACCACTAATGAACCGAGGGATTGTTCTCATCCCATGATGCAAGTCAGTCGTCCCGTGATGTAAATCAGTCTTCCCTGATAAGAGCTGTGTGTGTTTTAGAACGGTAGTAGTTTCCCCATCAAAAACAGTGCGAGCGGTCAACAGGCTAATGACGTAGGCTAAGCTACGTCAACAAAGGCCTCAGTAACTCCATATGCTTCCTGGCGCCATTCAAAAACAATGAAAAGCTCACATTGTCACTCAAAATCATTGCAATAAATATCTACAATGGCCCTCTAGGAAGAGCGTGCCCCTGAAGCCATGCCAGGTGCACCACACACACACACCACACACACACACACACACACACACACACAACATACACACACACACACACACCACACACACACACACACCACACACACCACACACAAACACA